>SNQJ01S0063096.1:0-35239 GCA_010110895.2 Picea sitchensis | reverse complement strand
TGTTGACTGATGTGGGATTCCTTAAGGCCCACCTTTCAACAAGTCTTGCCCCATCGACCTCAGCACCTTATCTGGGATATAGACTAGAGTTCCTTTTGAGTACCTGGAGGCTTGCATGCCTTAATGGAAAGTTCTCTCATTGACAATCATGGGAATACATCAATGTACCTTGATCATCAGATCTTTCAAATGGATCGACATCAACTCATTCATTCGCACTTCACAAGATGTACTCGGGTACCTTGGCACTCATTGACATCAATGGTGAGTTTGCCTCACATTGGTTAACGACATTCATCAATGGTTGGTAATCCAATGACTTCTCTTCATACTCGACATCGACACATCCATTCGCATGATTAGAATTGTACCATCGGGTTGTAGCAGGTGAAGACTATACACTTTTTCCTGACTTCCTCAATAGTTACAATAGGATGACTTCAACTATCTGAGAGTACTACAATTCCACTTTCATACTTCCTATTTTCCATGATTCATTCTGCAGTAGTTCAGATTCCTCCACTTTAAATTATTTGATCCAGCATACAGCATTTCCAGCTACAACATTCGCAGTTACATTTTCATGATCCTGCAACAGTGACATCTTCCATGCTCCAGCAGTCGCATCAGCCATATTCCTATTGCATAGTTCATCAACATTTTGGGTAAGTGGAGGTATGCTATTTTCTAAACTTTAATCATGTAATTACTCAACTACTAGCAATGAATAATTTGGAAAATGCCCTCACCAAGCTCCATTTCCTTTTCCCTTCTATGACTTATTCCAGTTGCATGTGGACATGAAACTAGTTCAGTTGGGGGGTAGGGGACTTTATTCACTACCATTACTCCATTTTTTCACTACCATCATTCCTTTTTTCCTCTCACTTACCATTTACCAACATTTCTTTTCCAACAATACTCTGTTGCGCTTTTCTTTATAAGCACTGATATACATATTGGCATGATTCACAAATATAAAAAAAGGCTTTCTTATACTCAGTGATGTTTCCTTATGCACATTTGATAGCATATATTTTCCAGTAAGAATATGGGAAAATTATTATCATAACAACAAGAGAACAAATAAAAGAAATGAATGTTGTTAACACAAGAACCAACATTCTTTATATTCATGGTTTTCACACAAGAACCAACCATAAGAAAAATATAGGTTTTACTCATGTAAATCCCATCCTAGAAACATTCATTATCATCACTCAAAGCCGAACATTCAGATGCCGAAATTTCTTGAGAAGATCCATGCATGGTTGCATGAGGACATGCAACAAGTTCAGTTGGGGGGTATGTTGGGGCTCAGAAATGTCATATTTTCATCCACCTTTCCCTTCATCATTCTCCACATTTCATCGCCCCATTAACCTTTCATGATATCATTTCCATAAATATACTTGGGTTTCACCTTATTATTCTCCACTTTATTCATTTTAGTATTAAAAGGGGAATCTGTGATTAAATATTAGAAAATTGATATGTTTTCATATATATCTAAAAAATGTGTGATCTTTGTAATGTGTAGGAATATGAGAAGGATTAATTCAAAAGGACTTCTCGAATCCTTCCTCCACCATTTCAAGATTTTAGGAGATAATTAAAGCCTATTCCAAGGATAAGATCATGGATATTTGGTTGGAATATCTTATCCAATATGTATGAGAGATATGTGTGAGGATTGAAGGGATTATATTTTGTAATAATGGAAAATAGTTGAGAGAATAGTGTATCTGTAATTATGAGATGCTTATCTTATTTCCAAATCCCTCATGTATAAAAGAGAGTGCTCTCTCTTCATGAGAATTCAATTAGACTAGTCATTAATGGTAGTCATTAGGATTTGAAAGAGAAAGGAATTCTTAGATTTGATTCATAGTGTTGGTTTCCACGCTTTCATTATTCTGTTATGAAGATTGATTTGATTATTGTAATGTAAGATTGCTTCATTGGCGTGAGCTCACATATGTTGTTGTGTCATTCAACTCTTCACATGTTGTATCTTCTTTTCCTTCATGTAGTTCTCCATTCCTAGATTAGTTTCATTTACGCCATTTCATTTCAGTCGTAGGTTGTAGAAATTCAATTCCAAGTCGTGTGTTTCAATTTCCTGAATTAGATTAATGATTCAATTTCACTCGTAGGTTGTAGAAATTCAATTCCAAGTCGTGTTTTCAATTTCCTGCATTAAATTAATGATTCAATTTTAGTCGTAGCTTAAACATTAGATTATATTATTTCTGCTTCAATCTTTCATATACTTTGTGTGTGCTTTGTCAGTTTACAAACCCCGGGTTGACAAATTAGATAGTTGGGAAAACACTACAATTCAATTAATTCCTCATTAGTTCGGCCCAATGTAACGACTGTCATTCCTTTGTTACGATTGTTGTTCCCTTTGAAGGAAGTGTCGTTCATTTGAATAGAATAACTGTCGCTCCCTTTTCGATTGTTGTTCCTTTACAGGTGTTGCATCTCTGGAGGATTGGGTATTGAAAATGGAAGGTAAGAACCTACGTAGGCAACAAGTAAAATGTTTGTGCTAGCACCTACCTTTGGATGATGCATAGAGGTTGTTTTTAGGACATATTTAGAGCCCAACACCAACCCAACTTCGAAGACTTTCAAATGCAATAGAGGATTGAATTCATCGAGTCTAAGAGGAGAAGGAGAAGGCTATAGAAGCGCTGAAGAAAGAGAAAGAGGAAGTCTTAGAGAAACTACAAGTTGCGCAGTACTATGCAACCTCTTATGAAAATGAGAGAGATGGTAATGAAAGAAAAGATACAGAGGGAGAAGGACCAACTGATCGTAGAGAAGAATGCAGTCAAAGAAGTGGCAAGAAAAGCACTTTGCTCTATGCTAGGATTGGCACAGGAGGAACATGAGGCAGTCGAGGTTCAAGTGATGAAGCTCGTTGAGGCCATCCAACAACTTCAAGAAAGGGTAACGGAGTTGGAGATCCAAACAATACCAAGTAATCCATAGGAAGTGCACGACCAAAGGGAGGAATCTGCTAAGAGTGCAGTCAAAAGGATCCAAGCCCTCACCTCAGAATGAAAACAACTGAGCGAGAGAATCCCGCAGACCTATGAACGCTTCATGGAAGATCTAGATCTTAGGAAGTTGGAAGAAGAGCTATAGGAAGCGCAGTAGCAGGCACTGACAGTTCAGGCGTAGATGAAGTCACTCACTGCAGTCGAGAGAATGAATAGATCACAAGAACAATGCATGGCCTAGAAACAAATTACTACCATCCATGGAAAAGTAATGGAAGTCAAACAGAGGCTACAATCGGTGTACGAGGAAGCCTGTGTGGTGTTTGAAGAGATCAATGGACATGGTTCACAACTGGACCAAGTGGTTGCAACAGTGGAACAACACCTAGAAGGGCCTATTACAGAGCAAATGATCTAGGAGTTCACTGAGAAGGAATCTCAGGCGAAGAAACAAGTTGAGGCAGCTCGAGGCCTTTGAATTAGTGCTAATATGAGTGAATCAGGATGAGTCACAAGTGAGTGTTGGGGTCTTGTTGGCCCTCGACCAAGTTTTGAGGAAACATTCGTTAGGGTTGAGCACCTTTTGGGACTTCGACGGGCTGGTTGAAGATGGAGCGCCCAGGCAGAGCTGAGATCACTGGATCTCACTTGATTTGTGGACCCAACAAGGGGTTCATTAGGGTTTATGGGATGTCAACCCATGGTTTTACCCATGATTAGGCCTTTTGTAAGTGAATGTAAAATTATAAATAAGTGTAAGAATGTAATGTAAGGGGTGTAAGTAGCTAAGTGCAAGAGGAAAGTAGTTTTGGGTTGCATAGTGCAACATATTGTGTATGTAAGGCTCCGTGATTAGTAGAGGAGTTGGATCTGTGCCTTGACCTCATTTTTGAAAGGTTTATCTAGTTCTTAGTGAACAGATCACTTGTCCGGTGCGAAGCTTGGCTCTGTGGCTTAGTGCACAGGAGAAAAAGAATGTAAGAGATTGGAGACTAATAAAGAAGAAGAATCCATTGGTGGACGTAGCCCCACACTAGGGTGAACCACATATATCATGTGTTGATGGTTTTATTTATTCTATGATATTTATGCTTAGTGCACTGATGGTTATGTATGATAGATAGATCTATGAATGCTTAGTGGTTTATTTATGCTTAATTTTCTAGATCTACTTTATGCTGCTAAGTGCGATGTGTGTTTTTTTAGTATTACTGCGCCAATCTATTCTTAGGGTTTGTTATGCAATGTGAATAAAGATGATAAACTAATGCATGTTGTTCTTAAGTACTTTGCAAAGTAATTGTAATCACATATCTATGTCCTAGATTGGTTACAGACACCTGAGTCTTGTAACCCCCCCTTCCTCTACCTTGGATGAGACTTCGCCTGCTTCGCAGGTGTTGTTGGAAGGGCTGGTGGTTAGGGTTTTGTTGGTGGGTTGTTGAAGCATTGAACCCTGGGTCTGCCCCTGTGCCAACAATGCTAATATTGGAGCACTAGTATTTCATGGTCATAACTATGCCTTCTGGAATAAAATGTTGAAACCCTTTTAATAGGCACAAGGATTTGATGTTTGGTAGTCATTAGTAGATGGATATACAACACCAACCATTCCCCCAACTGAAAAAGATGGAAAGAAACTCAACGAAAACAATTCAAAGGCTAAAGGAACCATTTTGAGCAGTATGACTGATTCAACTTTTGTCAAGATCATGCATTGCGACAATGCAAAGGATATTTGCAATAAACTTCTAAATATTTATGAAGGAGATGCCAAAGTCAAAGGAGCCAAGATTCGAACATACAAAGGTTGATTTGATCAACTAAAGATGAAGGAAGATGAAGACATTGTAGCCTACTTTCTGTGAGTTGATGAAATGGTGAATGTTATTAAAGGTTTGGGAGAAGAAATGAAAAAACCAGTCATTGTTCAAAAGGTACTAAGGTGTCTACCAATGATATTTGATCCAAATATTTTAGCCCTAGAAAAAAGAACAGACCTAGCTACGTTGAGTATGGATGATCTACATGGGATACACATAGCCAATGAAATGAGGAAAGAGCAAGAGAACCCAATCACAAAGGAAGCAACGTTCAAGGAATCCAAGAAGATAAAGGAGAAGAACAAGAAATATTCAAAACCATATTGTAGTTGCAACGATGATTCAGAGGAAGATAAAGAAATGACAAACTTTTTAAGAAAGTTGAAAAGAGGAATCAACAAGTACAAATGTATGATTCCATTGAATTGTTTTAATTGTGGTGGTATTGGTCATTTTTCTTCTAAATGTCCTTATGCTAATAATAAATATAGCAATGAAGAATAATATCCTAATAAGATAAATAAAAATAAAAAATGAGACAAGAGAAGAAACAAAAATAAATTCTTTAAGAAACGTTTCTAATCAATGGAAGACATTTCCTCATCATACAAGGATGATTATAGTGATAGTGATTCAGAAAGAGTAATTTTCATGGAAGTATAAGATGATGAATAAGATTATGAAGAAGAAGGAAAACTTTATCTCAGATCATAATTAATTAGTTCCTTAGAAGAACTAAGGAAAGAAAGAAAGAAAGAAAAAGTCACTCAAGGAAAAACTAAAGATGAAAGAAGGATCTCAGAATTCCAACTCAGCAGAGGTCAAGTAGATGATCACAAAGTTAAAAATCTAGGTAGAAGAAGACAAAATAATTGAAGAAGCACTTAGAAGTCAATTAGAAGAAAAGGAGAATATGATTGAAATCTTGGAAGCAAATATAGTCACTCTAAGAAAAGATCCTTAGAAGAAATATATGTAGCAGAATAGCACCAAAATATTGGATGAGATCATCATCAGTCAAAGGCCATACTATGATAGGTCCAGGATAGGATACAACTAGATGCATACTAAGCACGATTAGATCTCCAAGACAATGGAACAGGAAGCAGAACAAATAATCTATGTAGAAATAATCATAGGTTATCCTGATGAACAAGGAAAGAAGATCCAAGAAGAAGACACAGAGAAACTACACCACCTAGAAGATTCATATTTTAGAATCAACAAAAACCAACAATAGAAAGACCTCAAGAAGAAGAATAATTCATAAGATCAGTGCCATTCAAAATATCTTCCACCTCGAGGTACCAAACTATTTTTCTTTTTTTTTATATTATTCATGTAACAATTTTGGGAACAAATATGTAAACTGTAGATCCTATGCCAAGAATATAAGAAACTATGGAGACTACTCAAATAATTGTTATCCAAGAAGGCCTCATGAAACATAGAAAAAAAACTACAAAAATTTTGGATCATTGATTAATGAAGTAGGGTGCTACACTTGCAACTATTTTAGACACATGGACAAAGATTTTAGATAAATTGTTCCTCCAAGAGAACCAAATAATAATATCAACAATCATAAACATGAACCACAAAGGATATGGAGAAGGAATCCTAATCAATTCAACACTAAATAATGCTTGATTTCTCTACAGTCTCAACAAAAGAAAAATGGGTGGTGTGTTGATAGTGGTTGTTCAAAGCATATGATAGGTGACAAGAACATCTTTCTAACTATGAATAAGGAATTATATGGATCGATTTCATTTGGAAATGACAACTCAACCAAAATTATAGCAAGAGACACAATTAAGATTGGAAGCAAAGATGCCAAAGCATAAAATGTTCTACTGGTTGAAGATACAAATCAAAATATAGTAAGTGTAAGTCAAATGTTTGATCAAGGAAACAAACTTTTGTTTGACTGAGAAAAATGTGAGATAAGGAAAGAAGGATCAGGCAAGTTGGTGGCTACAGCTATAAGAACCCCAAACAACATATATGTCCTGAATGAAATTGGAAAGGGAAAACGTTTCTTAGGAAAGGAAAATGAAAGTTGGCTCTGGCACAAAAGAATGGGTCACATGAGATTTGATAATGTTGTCAAAATCAACAAAAATGAAGCAATAAAAACAATTCCTGAGATTTCAAAGCCAACAAATAATATATGTAAGCATTGTCTACACGGAAAAAAACCAGGACCAAGATAAAATCAAAAGAGTACTCAACGATAAAGCCATTAGAAATTGTACATATCGACCTATGTGGACCGACAAGAACAAAGGGATTAAATGGTGAACAATACTTTATGATACTGTTTGATGACTACAAAAGAATGACTGTGGTTTTCTTTCTCAATAAAAATTCAGAGGCATTTGAACACTTCAGGATATACAAAGAGATGGTTGAAATTGAGATAGACTTGAAAATCAAATGTTTGATATCAGACAATGGTGGAGAGTTTACATCAAAGTAATTCATGTATTTCTGTGGAAAACATGGAAAAAAAAGGAAATTCTTAGCAGCCAAGACACCTAAGAGAAATGGAGTCATTGAAAGGAAGAACAAGACAACATAGGAAATGGTCAAAATTATGCTGAAAGATTCCAAGTTGGGTGACATATTATGGGCACAAGCAATGCATACAATAGTTCATATCCTAAATAGATGAATTCTTAGAAGTAATAATTATAATAACCCCTACGAGTTATGGAAAGGAAGACCGGAAACTGTGAATCATTTTAGAGTATTTGGAAGCAAATGCTATATCAAAAGAGAACATGGCAAGATTGGAAAATTTTACTACCGATTTGATAGGGGAATATTGGTTGGGTAATCAAGAAAAAGAAAATCATACAAATGATTCAATATAAGACTTAACGGAATAGTGGGAAGTATCATTGTAACAATTGATGAGACAAATGGACGAAAGATCAAAGAAGGACACAAAGATTCAGAAGAGTAGGATAACGAAGAAAATTTGAAAGAATAAGAAGTAGAAGAAGAATCAAAAGAAGAAGAAAAGTAGCAAAAGCAAAGCAAAAGGAATATGATAAGTAGGATATTCAGATACCTCCCAAGATACCTAGCCAATGAGTGTAGAAAAATCATCCACCATAACAAATTATCAAGAATACAGATCTAGGAGTTGAAACCTGAAGAAGAATACATTCACCAGAACAAAGGCACCTAACATGGTTATCCACAGTTGAACCAAGAGGTTTTGAAGAAGCCAACAATTATGAACACTAGATCAAGGTTATGGAAGAAGATTTGGATCAAATAGAGAAGAATGAAACATGGGAACTGGTTCCAAGGTCAAAGGACAATAATGTGATTGGTACAAAGTGAGTATTCAGAAAAAAAAACTGAAAAAGGATGGATAGGTAACCATAAACAAAGCAAGGTTGGACAGGTGTCTACAAATACAAGGATTCAAGAAGGGAAATGAAGATAGAAATCTCTACATAAAAGTGAATTGAGGCAATATATTGATAATTGAGGTTTATGTAGGTGGCATTATCTTTGGAATTGATGATGACACGATGAGTTAGAAGTTTTCCAAAGACATGCAGAATGAGTTTGAAATGTCTTCGCTTGGTGAGTTGACCTTATTTTTGGTATTACAGATATGTCAGTGTGATATAGGTATTTTCATATCCTAGACCAAGTATATCAGAGAGATGCTAAAAAAGTTTGGAATGGAATATTGCAAACCCATAAGTACTCCTATGCAGACCAGTTGCATGTTGAGAAAGGATGATAAATCTAAGGATGGATATTAGAGACTCTACAGATCGATGATTGATATCTTAATCTATGTGAAAACGTCAAGACTCGATGTGATTCAAGTAATTGGACATGTTTTGAGATTTCAAGTAGCACCATGAAGACAAATTAGAGGCTTGTATATAAGGAGAACTCCCTTTGACATTGATGTCAATGGGGGAGAGAAAGAACAAAGGCATGGAAATGGAGAGAAATAACAAATTCATGAGACAAGGGGAGTGATGGTCACAGGGGGAGGGATGGTCAGAGGGGGAGCATATGCATGAGAATAAGTGTTTCCATGCCATTAGTGTTGCCATCAATGCCAAAGGGGGATATTGTTGAAAGATTGTTTGTCATTGATGTCAACCATTGAAGAACTATGTAAGCCCTAAAGGTATGGTTATGGAACCAAAATTTGTTTGAGGAATTTGAATGTGAATGAAAATGTAAATGCAGGTAACATACAAATGGATGGATAGTTCTCATCATGTTGTTTCTAATGGTAGGTGGTAGACCACGTCATTCCTCATGGTTGATTAGTTATGGTCTCATGAAGTTGGAAGCCTTGAAGAATGGTTAAGAATCCCTAAAAAGTTACAAAGTCATTAATAAAGGGAAAACTGATTGTAACAAGAAAGTATAGGTTGACCCTAAAATTAAGAAAAAGGGTAAAACAGTTATGAACCTAAAATAAGGAAAAAAGGTTAAACAATTATGACCATAAAATTAGGAAAAAGGGTAAAACAATTATGACCCTAAAATTAAAAAAAAAAGGTAAAATCGTTATGACCCTAAAATTAAGAAAAAAGGTAAAATAATTATTACCCTAAAATTAGTAAAAAGGGTAAAATAGTTGTAACAAGAAATTAATTAAGGTTAAAGTGGTTACAACAAGAAACTAATTAAGGGTAAAATTGTTGAAAAGTAGTTACATGGAAGAGTATAAATACACATCAAGAGTCTCTCATTCATTTATACAAGTTCATTGAATATATATCTAGTGAACACTTGATCTATTGGTGAATCTAAGGTAGCAAGGATGAGGTAAAGTAAAGGGGATGCTTGTTCCAGGTTGGTCTGAGATCTGATATAGTAAGGTTTCTACAGGATTAAAGGTATGTTTATATGGATATTTTGAGGTTATGTCTTGGTAATGTTATTGTACATGCTTGAGGCATGTATTGGTGATGTTGGGTTCTTGGTTGAGAGATGTTCTTGGTGACCCATGTGAGTAGATATGGTTTCATTGATGTTGAGTATTAGTGACAGTGACATGTTGATGAGACAGTGGAAGTGATTGTGATAGTGACAGTTTGAGGTACATTTATATTTAAGGGAGATAAAATGAGGCAAGGAAATTGGGTTGTAGCCTCCTTCTAGTTGATGCCAAAGAAAAAACGGAGTTGGAGCTTCCTTTAGGTCGGAGCCTGAAAATTAGGGGGTTGTCGCCTCCTTCTGGTTAGAGCCAGAGAATTTAGGGAGTTGTAGCTTCCTTCAGGTTGGAGCCTGTAAATAGGGGGTCGGATCCTCCTTCCAGTTGTATCTAGAGAATTTGGAAGTTGGTACTTCCAATGAATGTATTATTTTTATATATAAGAAAATCATTTGGTGGTTTTCTCCCATTTGGGTTTCCACATAAATTCTAGTGTATTGTGTATTTGTGGTTGTTTATTGTGCACTATTAATTTATATTTCTCACGATACATTGATATTGTATTGTTGATGATATTAATGATTACATATTGTGGTTAAAAGTAATAAAAGTGCTCATATCGATTCACCTCCCCCTCTCAATATTCCATCAAAGAAAATATCCATCAAAGATCACATTGTATTAATGTACAATAATAATACATGACTCTATTACATCAATACCGTATATGAGAGCTCATTATAAAGAATTGTGATTCTCGTCCAGTATAGCTAATTGGCACAACCATATCCATAAATGTATCCACAATATATCCATTAATATATCCATAAATATCTTAGTTGATTCTAGTGCTATGTACATCCCTAACTTCTCTCATTATCCTCATCTTTGATCATACGTAGACTTCTAGAATAAGTATATTTTCAATAATATAATGATTATATCATAAGTATGAATTATTCCTTCATAATCCCCCTTAATTACTACTTGTGATTCAATCTAGAAGTCTTGAGTTGTCTTCATCTTTAGTCTTCTTCATCTGCATCATATTTTTTCTTCTTCATTTGCATATGTTTCTTCAATTGTCGTTGTAGTCCTATATTAACATGAGCTGCATATTTCTTTGATAATTATGGATTTTGATTCAATCATCTAAACTGCATCATATTCATATCAAGTATTTATTTATCTTAACCTTGTCCTTCCCATGGGTTTTCTATGGGTTACCCTTCAACCGTTACATTATACCTAGGGTTTTCCTCGACTCACCTTTAACCATTACAAACTTGAATGGTTTCATCTTACTAAGAACCATTCATTACATTAATTGGTTTCAACTAACAAAATACCTCCATCTATCAATACAAAGTGTTTTTTGGTTTACCAAGAACTAGTACAAGAATACTTATGATTCATTTGACTCAAAACAATGATTCAATACACTGACAACTCTTCCTAAACATGTTTAACTGAATTTTGGAGGACTAACTAACTCATGAACTTTGTATGAGAGATATTGTTGTACATTTTAAGACTTGACCCTGTAAAATATTTTCAACATAAAAACAACATTCTTCTATTTAGGGACATCTATCCAACCACATTGTACATATATGTGAGGATTTGATACTTCTCTATTCCAACAATTGTGATGATTGTGATTTTTAAGAACAAAAATACTGCAGGGATGTAAGTTCCAACTTTTTTTCCTTTGCATGTTGTGTTCTACCACGATGACTGCAACATTGTTTCTACTTCTACACTTGATTTATTGTTGTGGGTTTTTCCCCTAGTTTGTTGCTGCTACTACTACTTGGAGATGATTCATCTATTGTCAATGTTTCCCCTTTCAAAAAATTAATAGTTTCATTCCTTATTTGACCTTCAAAACCAAGGCCTTAATTTCTTGGTCTTTGTTGAGCCTCCTTTTTTTCACCTCCAATTTCATTATCTTGCCCATATCTTGACCAATTTTTCCTAATACCGATGCACTTTCTGCCTAGTTTCCTCATCAGACATGCCCTTTAAACAATTAATGCGTACCCATGATGTAACTAATGTTTAATCATAATTTATGGTGATTTATTAATAATTAGGATTGAATATTTGATGTTCAAAGAAATTTCTAATTACTTTTGATGGTTCAAGAAGACTTTATGATAACAATTCATGTTGTTGAGATCGTCCGGTACCCTTTGTTGAGATCGTCTAGTAATAGTTGTTGAGATTGTCCGGTACCTGTTGCTGAGATCATCCAGTACCCGTTGTTAAGATCGTCTGGTACCCGTTTGTTATTCTCATTCAGTATCGACTTGTATGCCTGTGTGCATCCTATACTGATTGTTACTCTCATCCAATACCAACTTGTATGACTGTGTGTGTTCGATACCGATTGTTACGCTCGTCCGGTACTAACTTGTATGACTATGTGTGTCCGATACCAAGTTATGCAGTTGTGTGCATCCAATACCTATTCAAAATTCCCAGGATTGGTTGTTGGAACAAGATTGTTCTTGATGATTTCAAGTCATTTTGTTGGTTCGAACATTCTCTGTTCATTGGAGGTCACGATACATTTCATCACTCATGAACTTTGTGTCATGAGGATGAAATCGTTTCCTTAAAATTTGATCTATCATCCAATTGTAATAATTATACAAATATTTGATGTTATCTTTGGACTTGGATTGTAATGATTGATTCTCTTTAAAAGAGAGAGCCTTGTAGATAATAGGATATAGAGAAATATAATAAAGCACAATTATGTTGTAAGTTTGGTTCTGGAACGACTGTGGATTGTACCTCCATTTTTATGAAGCAATGATATATTTTTTGTTTATAGATTATATGTTTGTGTTTACATCTTCTCTACTATAAGTTTTCTTAAGAGCTACCTTGTTGGTATGACAAGGGGCCACCGACCCAACTAAGGTAAGCCTCTTTGTAATTAATTTTGAATATGATTCCAATTTTCTGCATGTGTGTGTGTATGGACAAAGTACTTTCATGTTTTGATTACAACATTGAATTCCTTCTCTGGTATGTTTCAGTGATGAATTTGGTAGCAGTTCCTCTGGATTTATGGTAATTTTGAATAAGAGAGATTTTTGTGTGTGATATCTCTGAGTAATGATTTGACATCTTTGTGTCAGTATGCGAGGAAAATTATTCAATTTAAGTTATTTAATGTTTTGTCTAGAAAAATGCTATAGTGTTGTTTTCATTCTACAAATCTAAGGATGGGTTGGATCTCCATCTTTCACCATACATGAGCCTGTAATGGAGAATTCTACCATAATCAAATTTCTTACCCATAATTGATTAGGTTACACTCTACATACATAGGTACAATTAAGACCTCCATCTCTCACCATACATGCACTTATACTGGATTGTTTTTACCCTACCTAGTAGTTATTTTAAGATCAGTTAAGTTTCCATAATGTTAATGTTTGTTTGTGTGGTTGTCCCAAGAGATAGAATCATAGCTCATATCTATCTTTCATGAGCCAGCAATGAGCAGATCCATCCCCTGAGCAAGAATTTTGAATTGTACATTTGTTGATCAGTTTTGCTTTCTGAATTTTGAATTGTATGTGAAACAGAGTGTTATTTGAAAGGTGTGAAACAAAGTATTTAGTTTCAAAAGTGGTTTCTTACATAGACTATACTCAACAGACATAGAAAATTATATGTTATCGGTATATGCAGTACATCAACTCTATTGATTATGAAACCAGATTGACATATTAAATAATTGCAATTTATTGAACATATAATTGCACCAACATTTTGGCATCATTTCCAGGGAGTTGTAAACGGTAATAGGTAGTGTTTTGCATCAGATTTATTTTATGGTTTTGGAGTGGTTTTAAGGGAAACCTGAGGGCGGGAAGAAGATGGTAAGACTTGAGGGAAGAGCCCACACATCCACTTTAATGGGGTTTCTCCAAAGTTAGGTTGTCCTCTTACCTTTAGGAGTTGAATTTTATGTGAGTTAGTATTTAGATATTTTGTTTTATGCATAAACGTAGAGATAACAAAGGTATATTTGTTACATCTAAAATTGCAGAAAATTCAAGAAACCCCCCCAAAGTTAGAGAAAAATCAAGAAAAAAACCCCATACTAACTCAGCTAGTGCTTCTGTAGGAAAAATACTCAGAGGGGAGATTTCAAAGGAAGTAATTGAAACTATAACCAAAGGTACCAAATCTGAAGCTACTTTTCAAATTTAAAACATAGTAAAACAAACAAGAAGGGAAGCATTGGTGACCTAATCAGAAGGAAGAGTTGGAAAAGAGACAGAGGTAGTGGTAGAAGAGGTTGAATATTCCATTGGGTCAGCACACAAAGTATTGGAACAATTGTATATACCAACCAGCCCAGTGGTTGAACCATCACTTAGTGGGGAGACACCACCGATAACCTACAACATGTTATTTGGAGATATGGCCAATGAAGAGGGAAATGCAAACAATGAAACCAAGACATTTGGATTCTGAATATAAGACATTACCAGAGATGTTGCTATGAATAATATTTCTCTATCATCACTACCTCACTTCCATGGTATGTTAGCAGAAGATCCTGATTCATTTTTTTTTTAATTTGATATACTATGTAGGAGTTATAATTACACTGATAATGCACAAAAACTAAAACTCTTTCCAGCCACACTTAAAGCCTCAGCATTAAGGTGATTTATGAGCCTAAGAGAACACACTATATTATCTTGGGATGGCATGAACCAGACCTTCCTCTAGAAATATCAGGACTACTGCAAACCTAGGGATGCTAGGAATGACACATTTAAAATGAAGTTGTCTGAGGAGGAAAGTTTGGAAGATTACCTAGAAAGGTTCCTATATAACTATCAAAAGATGAAACAATTATCCTTAAACACAACCATAGTTAGGACCATCTTCCTAAAGGGTATAAGGTATGACTGTATCGAGGTACTAAACCTCATGAGTTTTGGAGATGTATATGAGAAGTCGTTTGTAGACATTGCATAGTATTATAAAAGGTACTCTCGCAACCAAGCCAAAATAGGAAAAAGTGTAAGGGATCCTATAGGCATAATTACCAAACCTGCTCCAGGAGGTGTTACAAGGATATAATTAGGGAATATACTTGAAAACTTCAAAAAAAACATCCTAAATACAATAAGAATCCATTTAGACACTATGAAAATAAAAAAGAAACAAGAAGAAGAAAATGCTACTTTAGCAATTTTCTGTCCTCGGTGTAGGAAGAATCACATTGAAAAAGAATGTCTTATTAATGTTATTGAAATATGTGGCCTTTGTATAGAATACCACCCTACCAATGAGTTCCTTTCTTTACCTGGACTAAAATCCATTTTCAAGGGAGGGGGAGAACCTCAGGAAACATCATATCCCCCCAAGAGAGCATGGAGACAACAAAATCCTAACATGTTTTACGACCCTACCACACAATACCCACAACAACAATGGATTCATTCAATGCCTTATTCTCAATGGACACATTAGCAACGACAATTCCAACCTTCGTAACAAGGGTGGAGAAGACCTGCATATGGTAATTTTCCTTTTCAACCACCAATTATTCCTAATTACCAATAATATCCTTCAAATATATCTCATCTGTTACTAGGATTTAATCCACCTGCTTTACTTCCACCTTCCCAACTGCAACAACAACTCACCTTCCCTTTGAACCCAAATCAACAGCAACAAATGCAAGATGCACCTAATCAAAACCCCCCTCGGCCTACCCTTATTCCTTCACAACCCATCCCTAATCCGAACAATAGACCTACTCAACCTGTATAGAACCTTGAAGTACAAACTTTCCCAACTTATGTAATAACTCCTACTTCACTAAATGAAATTCAATTGAGATCTGGGAAAGTATTGAATAAACCAAATTCTACAGTGGTTATTAGAGAAGAAGAACATATAGATGGCCAACCTAATGAAGAAGAATGCATCCCTGTACAAGAGGAAATTCCCCCTCACACTCCTCAACCATAAAAAGTACCTTGGGAAGTTAATCCTCCACCCTATCCATAAAGGCTACTTGTGAAGAAACCTAAGACACCTCTAGGATATGACTTAGAATATGAACTAAGGAGTGTATGTGTAAATATTCCCCTACTCCAATCCATTAAATATATTCCTATCTATGCTAAAATTTTAAGGGATCTTTGCATCAAAAATCATGGAAAGAAGAGGAAGGAACATCATGTCATCAAAGTGGTTGGACAACTATCAAAATTTATATCAGAAATTCCATCCAAATATAATGATCCAAGAAACCCAGTGGTGACTGTAGAAATTAATGGTATTTCTTTGTCAAATACCCTTATCGATCTAGGAGAAACAATAAATGTTATGATTGTTGACACTATGAGTACGTTGAAACTAAATCATTTAAGGCCAACATAGACCTTGTTGGAATTGGAAGACAATTCAGTCATCATCCCAGTAGGAAGCCTAGATGATGTAACAATTACCTTATCCTCTTGGGAGTATCATGTGGACTTCTTGGTAATTCATTCAAAATCCTCAAAACCTGGGCATCTAGTTGTTCTTGGTCAACCTTGGTTGGCCACTGCTGATGCATTTATTAGTTGTCGGTCTGGTGAGATGACAATTTCTAATGGAACCCACAGTTAGAAACTTGTTCTCTTTCCTCCTGCCTAACCAACCACTGAAGTTATTGTATGGATGGAGAATCCCTATGGGGAGGAGAACTATTCTCAAATCATGTTAACACTTGAGCAAGCAAAGGGAGTTCAAGAACAAACTGAAGAACAAATTTTAAGCCTATTTTTAGACAATACAAAATGCATTGAGTATCCTCAATATTTTCTGGAATTCACACATATTTTAATCCCTGAGTTTCGGGAGGTTTGGAATGCCTCCACTTATACATTATTTACTATATCATCAATAAGTGGAGAAGAGAATTCAAATTTCTGGACTATTGAAATCAGTCCCAGGAAATACCTGTGTATAAATTCTGGCCTAGAATCAGATCAACAACAAATATTTATCCAAATGATCCAAGGAGAGTCCAGTGCTTTTGCATGGGATTACTCCAATATGAAAGGAATTCACCATGATACTTGTATACACCATATTTACACCAATGATCAAATCAGACCTGTTAGGAAGCCCCAAATAAGAATGAACCCAACCTTAAAAGGCATAGTGAAAGAAGAGCTCCAAAAAGGCATGCATGTCAATTTCGTTTACCCTATTTCAGATAGAAAATGGGTGTCTACATTAGTCATTGTCCACAAGAAGAATGGAAAATGGATAATTGTGTGGACTTCAAGGAGCTGAACAAGGCTACCTATAGAGATTATTTTCCCTTACCTTTCATAGACCATGTCTTGGACACCTTGTCTGGGAAGAGGTATTTTTCTTTCCTAGATTGCTTTAGTGGGTATAATCAGATCAAAATTTCCTCTGAAGATTAGGAGAAAACCACATTCACTTTCCAATGGGGTAATTATGCTTATAGGGTTCTCTCATTTAGGTTGTGTAATTCCCATGCCACCTTTAAGAGGGTTGTCCTATCCATTTTTTTTATTTAACCTATGACTGTGTAGAAGTCTATATGGACGACTTCACGGTATATGGGGATGATTTTCAACAAGCATTGGACAATTTGGAGAAAGTATTGATTAGGTGTAAAGAGACTAATCTCTCCCTCATCCATGAAAAATCTAGAATGATGCTCACTGAGGGGATTGTCTTGGGTCATCATATTTTCAATACCTGCATACGGGAAGATCTTGCTAAAATTGACATTATTTCTCAAATCAGAATCCCTAGCTCACAAAAAGAAGTTAGAAGATTCTTAAGTCATGCTGGATATTACATGAGATTCATTCAAAATTACACAAACTTAGTTTCCCCACTGTTCAAATTATTATCAAAGGAGGCTTAATTCCATTGGGATGAGAAATGTCATATTTCTTTTGAAATTTTAAAGAAAAATCTTTCCAGTGCCCCTGTGTTAAGAGGAACGAATTGGTATCTTCCCTTTAATATATGTACTGATACCTCATATACTACTTTGGGAGTCATTCTAGGAAAAAGAGAAAAACAACTCCCCTATGCTATCTACTTTGTCAGTAAAAATCTCTACCCTACTGAAGTGAATTACACTGTCACTGAAAAGGAATTCTTATCAGTGGTTCATTCCATTAATAAATTCAGACACAACATAATAGGGTATGAGGTTTTTTTACACACATACCATTCAACTATTAGATTTTTAATGAATAAGCCTGTGAACAATGCTAGAGTTACTATATGTCTACTACTATTGCAAGAATTCAATATTACTATCATTGATAGACCTGACAAATATAACCTTGTTGTTGATTTCCTATCTAGACTCATTTATATAGGTGATAATGCCCCAATGGATGAAAATTTTCTAGATGAAAGTTTGTTTTCTATTTCTACTTACATTCATTGGTATGCAGATGTGGAAAACTATCTTGTAACAGGGAAATTACCTCAGAATTTGTCCCTCCGAGAAAAACAGAGGATTATTCAACTGAGCGCAAATTATATATGGAATGATGACTGTCTATACCATACAATACCTGATTTGGTGATTAGAAGATGTGTATTGGAGGATGAGATGTATGATATCTTCAAAGCCTGCCATGATGGCCCATGTGGAGTCCATTTTTCTTATAAGAGGACATTATAAAAAATACTGCAGACAAGCTACTATAGGCCAACCATTTTCAAGGATGAAAAGAAATATGTGTCCAGTTTTGATGATTGCGAGAGGATGGGGAAACCAAATGAAAGTGATGAGATACCTCTCCAAGCTCAAGTAGTAATTGAACCATTTGAGAAATGGGATTTGGACTTTGTAGGACATATCAACCCCATGTCTAGAAGAAGAAGGTACATACTGGTCTGTACATATTATGTGACTAAATGGGTAGAGGATAGAGCTTTGTACTCTACAAATGAAAAATCAATTGTTGATTTTCTATTCAAATACATATTTACCCATTTTGGTGTACCTCGAGAAATAGTGACAAACTAAGGAACCCAATTTACCTCCAATCTGGTCAAAGATATTACTGAACAATATCAAATTAAACATATGAAATCCTCACCTTATCAACCCCAAGAAAACAGAAAAGTGGAATCAACCAACAAATTGACTTCCAAGACAGTTCAGTTACACCATAAATATTGGGTGGATTAGTTTCCTGAAGCCTTATGGGCGTATAGAACAACTTGGAGAAACACAATATGCCATACACCTTATGAGTTAGTGTATGGGAAGCAAGTGTTGCTTCCCATAGAATTTAAAGTAAAAACTTTCAGGACTGCTATGCAATTGGGAATGGATTTGGATGAAGCCCAAAAATAGAGGATATTGCAGCTAAATGAACTTGATGAAATCAGACAAGATGCTCTTCAGAGGACTACACTTATTCAAGAACAAAGGAACAAATGGCATGACAAGTATATCAAGAAGAAATATTTTCAGTCTGGTGATTGGGCCCTTCTATATGACAGTAAGTTCAAGAGTTTCAAAGGTAAATTGTCGACTCGATGGTTGGGACCTTATGAAGTAGACACAGTTTATGACAATGGTTCAATGAAGATAAATATTATTGATGAAGATTAGACCTCCTTTGTTGTGAATGGGCATCAATTGAAAGTATATAATAGGCCTTTGTCTAAAGAAGATTTTATCAAACAAGTTTTTCATAATTTTGAAATGCAATTGGTAAGCAAGAGGGGTTCCCCTCCCGCTAAACCACCATTGTAAGTTTTGTTGTGTGATTTGATTTAATTTTGTACATACATGTATATATAGGTGTGTGTTAGAGAGTGATTCTTTTTTTGGTGTTACTGACAAAGGCATAAGCTGATTATATTCTCATGTAGATAACTAATAAGGAGGACTTCTCCCATAGATGAGTTTATTCCTTTACCCAACCCTGGTAGATTACTCATGGGAAAGAAGCCAAAAGGAGTTTTATTTAAGTTTTTCAGACTCCTAAAAATTGAAAACACCAGTAAGCATTAACTGACCCGAGCTCGAGAAAAATCCATAGGACAGGATAAGGAGTTTTCTTTAAGTTTTTCATACTCCTAAAAATTGAAAACACAGGCGAGCATTAACTGACCTGGGCTCAAGAAAAATCCACAGGACAATATAAGGAGTTTTCTTTAAGTTTTTCAGACTCCTAAAAATTTAAAACACCGACAAGCACTAACTGGCCTGGGCTCGAGAAAAATCCACAGGATAGTATAAGGAGTTTTCTTTAAGTTTTTTAGACTCCTAAAAATTGAAAATATCGGCGATAATTAACTGATCTGGGCTTGATAAAAATCCATAGGACAGTAGCAGTTAGGTTCTTGTTTTCAACAAAATGGGAGTGGCAACGAAAACAATAATTTGTCTGGTTCCAAAGAGAGAATGTTTTGCACCTCTAAAGGAGGATGTCCAGCTATAGTCGCCTTCTTGTTACAGAGCTTGGAGCCCAATCATTGGATCTTTTGCCTCATTTTATGATACTTCCGCTGCATTTTCAAAATTTCATTCCCATTTTCCTGTACTAGTGTGTTGTTTATAACTTTTCAACATGACTCATTCAAAGGAACAAATACATATACAATATTAGTGAGTACCAACCTCTACTTCATCTTGACCCTCAGAACATGTTTAGACACGAAGAACAAACCTACAGGATTCCAGGTTCTTTTGCAAATTTCATCTGGTACTGGGAAAGTCTCTCTGTGTTCATCCAGTACTAAATCGATTCTCTGTGCTGGTCCAGTACTAAAAAGTCTCTATGTGTTCATATGATACTAAACCGATTCTCTGTGTTGATTCGGTATTGAAAATTTTCTCTGTGTTCATCTGGTACTAAATTGATTCTCCGTGTTGGTTCGGTATTGAAAAAATCTCTCTGCATCGGTCTGGTACTGAAACAAATCCTCTATACTGGTCCGGTACTAAAATGATAGTGTTGTGGTGATTTGGTACTGAATTTTTTCTCTGATATTGACGAGGGGATTCTGGTAACATTTCTCTACATTTAATATTGCTTCAATTGTTCGAATGCATTCCAGGTAATATAGAGGTATGGACTCAATGTTTATTCCTTTTTATTAAAAATCACATGAATTTTTCATTTTAAATATGGTTACCCTCATATTCCCTTGTTATTTCGAGTCACTAAACCTCCATATCATTATTTTCCAAAGTTCTTCATGATTTCCCTCGTTTTGAAATCAATGACAATGTACACGAATCTCTTCATAAGGTGCTCGTCCAGTTTGGCATATCTTGTCAAAAGTTCTCATTTGTATGATGAAACAAATATGATTATACCACTTCCTATGAACTCATGTTGTTCAAAATTATGACGTCGAATGCTACCTAATGATGAGTTTTGGTCACATCACCCACATTCATCATAATCATTGTGGAAACCGGTAAGAAAGGGATGTGATGCTACTTTGTTGGTATGATCGTCACCTTATCCGTGAATTATAGTGAGGTATGAATTATTTGTTACCTCACTATAATTTCAAAGAATTGACTGTTGTCCTCTTGATTTAATTATATACACTCTTTTGGATGGCTTCACCATCCATATGAGCGTTAATTAACCATTTTTCTATTATACACCACTTGATTCGCTCCTACTATCTCGTTACTCTGCCTTCATCACCCTGTTCTCATAGTGTTATGTCCAGTACCAAATCCCCGCCTAGGTTATGTTGTCCATACTTGTTTTAAAACCCATCTTTCAGTAGACATGGGGGTTGAGAGGAATGAACCAATGTTTCAACTGTATAGAGAAATGAAGGAGTATCAAGCTTGCAAACAAAAATTTAAAAAGGTTGGTTGGGTTCCCTTCTTGGAAACATTTAGAGGACATCATGATGGGGTATCTCATTCCTTCGTCCAGAGTTATGATGGAGAGAGCGTCTAGTTGGGGGACCTAAAACTAACAATTACTGAAGATACCATAGCTGAGGCGACTGGGTTACCTTCCACTAGAGAGAAGTATTTCAAAGGCATCATCGTGGACAGTGGCATCTGTTATCACTCCAAGAAACCCTTTGTGGTTGCAGACCAAAGGTGCTTGGTAACTTAAGAAATGAATATTTTTGTATTTTATGAATGTGGAAAGGTGCTTGGTAACCTAAGAAATGAATATTTTTGTATTTTGGTGAATGGGATCAATGTATAACATCTAACTAATGGAATTTAAAATGAAAATGATAAAACAAATAGACAAGGTTTCAAAGATTGATTAATCAGCAGATAACTTTAAAGTGGGTGAAGAATAGATTGTAACTAAACCAGTACGATGTAGGGTCTAAGAGACAATCAAGAGACTTATTATCGGCTATGAGCTAAACAATGGGATAAATGTTTCCATTCAAAGCTTGACAACATAGATGCAATAATGCAAAAGAAAGATGGAAAGTCGACAATCAAATTGAAAGGAACCTGTGATCAGTATTAACATAAAAAAGTCCGGAGTATACAGTCAAATTGTCTATCCAAAATCTAACCTCGAACTCCAAAATGTCTTTGGTTTATAGCTCTTACAATCGGGCCAGATCCTAAATAATGGATCTGATATTCTAAAATAGAAAGTCAAAACTAATTCACAAAAGATAAGGAGAGATCCTCAAGATGAGGTCAACCTCTATCTTTTGGTCTTCAAACATTGCTTGAAAGTTGATATGTAGCCTAGCCTTCCAAGCGCTCTTGATCTGATCCTCCAAAGATGAATTCGAATTTGATGATGCGTGCCAAAAATCTCTATCATTTTTCTCTTGAAAAATGACCAAATCTAGTCAAAAAAATTCCCTTTGACTTTCATCCCCAAGAATGGCCTCAGATTTTGACTTGATAATTCACCACCAATCTATTTGAAACCTTTCTAAACCATTCTAACCCAAAAAATACTGATCTGGACAAAAATTCGGCTATTCTGGCCATCACAGGCTTTCACCAGCTAATTTACCCGGTAACCGCTTCCTTAGTCGTTGAAAGGCGAATCTTCAACACCTTAACTGCCGGCAAATATCGATTTGCGCTGCTGAAAGCGGGCAGATTTTCAAAATCGAATTTCTTTGTCATAGGAAACCCCGCTTTCATGTATGAATAGTCGATCGACATCTAGAGAATCTCACCTTTCCAATGGTGTTGTCATATATTAATTTAGAGCTCAGGAAAGGATTGAAAAATTCCCTGCAAGTTTAAGCATTCATTTTTTCATTTGTAATTCAAAACCCTAAACAATCCTTTGTGAACAATGTCTAATATGGAACCAAAGATTTGATTTGATGTTACCAACCCGGGAGTACAACCTCTGTTATCAGTTGATAATCTTGACTTTCCTCGGCGCACCTCTTTGTAAGCCTTCGCTAGTCGCGGGAAAGTAAGGACTTTCCATATCATATCAATTGAAACTGGCCTTAGTCAGAAAGCACGTAATTTCCACAACGCCACCCGCGACTGATTATCAAACCTTTTAAGATTTGTCACTTTCAAAAATGCGTCAACTGATGAAAAGAGCTCCTTAATCGCGAGTGGGCACTTCTCCACGCTAATAATGAACCTTTTGAAAATACGTTAGCCGTGGAAAGTAAAATGACAATTTTGGAAAGAAGACTTTATGGGTCAAATTAGTTTCTAAGACAAAACCAAAACCAAAGTATTTTCAAAATTTATAAAAACTAAAAAGTAACTTGAAGACACTACCAAAATCTGTGATATCCACTACAAAACTCAACCGAAAAGAACGGTTTCATTTTGGGAGTTAACATTTGGATCCAACTGGGATAGGCATCTCCCCGTGAGGTGACCAAGAACCTAGTAGTTTCAGTAGCCTTTAGCATTGGGTAATGGAGTTGAGTTCGAACCTTTTCGTGGTTAATGAGCACACACACTGCTCGCTTAAACCACCAAAAACATAAACTTACTCAAAAATCAAACCTGCCGCCAATGCAGTTCTCTCATGTAGAAGGTCTCTATGAGATGTAAGTGAAAGCAAAACAACCACACACCTCAAGTACATGAATTTTTTTTATTCTCGATGATTCCCAAAAGTAAAACCTCAACTGATATTAAATACTAGGATCTGCTTCCCGAATTAGGTGCCTAAGGGCCTCTGCAGTAGCTTTTTGGAACTTTGATATCCGGTATTTTCTAGTAGGTGTAAAGTGCTGGAACAACTTCTGTACTCTAGACACAAGCACAAATATCTTCACCATGACAACACAAAATCATAGGATCGACTGGGCTTTCACTTGCAATTCATCACCGGATAAGACTGCCTCCACACCTACAAATGGCAGATCCATAACATCATCTTGGAACTTTGTAATATCTTTAAACCGCTTGGCAAGATATTGCTTGGCTGCATCAGTTAGTGGCTGAACTGCATCTGCCATCAGAACACTAGATGGAAGTTCTAGATACAGTAATGCAGATTTTGGTGTCATAGGTAAATTCCTTAACGACCTGTTGCAATGACGCATACAAGAAGCCATCTTAAATTTATCTGCAGTTATTAAAACATCGAGCAATGCAGAAGCATTATTTGTTGTTACTGTTGCACTATACATGAAATTTAGTAGCTCCATCAAAGCTGCTTCTTCTGAGGCACTTATATGTAGAGTGACATCCTGTTGTTCTCAATTCTTTACGCCAAAAAAAAAAAAATTTTAAAGAAAGGGACTCTTTGCTCAAAATAACAGAGCTTATATGTATTGTTCGACTTTCACTATCATAGAGCAATCCATGCTCCAAAAAGAAGAACCATGACCACAGCCATCATCAGCAGGACTTGGAAGCTACAACAACAAAGAGTAGGGGATTTTTAATCATTGCTGCCTTCTTCTTCATCGTGATTTTCATAAGTCAGCCGCATTATCGTTGTCCTGGATGATCAAGTTGATCTCATTATGTGCTCATCACAGAATTAGAGTTCCCGCAAAACCCAATCGCCAATTCCAAATCTTTTGGTAGCAGGAAAGGACATTAAAGCCTTTGCCAGTTCTGCTTCAAGCTTGTCAAATACCGGTGCACCAAGTCCCCTTGGTACATTCCTACAATGCAGGTAACAACCCCACCAACCGAATCAACTTTTGTTCGAACATCATCTATAGCAGCCATCATTCATTTGCCACGGGAAATTTTTATCTTGCTCCCAAGTCTTATCACGTGATTATCAGATGTACTTGCCCATATAGGAATGCCATCTATTACATTTTCTACCGTGTACCCTTCATGTATATTTGTACATGCAATGGCTGCATTGAAGATTCCCAATACGATAACCCCAATGCAGTCCTTTTCAACCATTGTTCACTTATCTTCAAGAAGCATACCGTCTGGGGGAGAAAGAAGCAATTTCACTAATTGCAATATTAGTCTTTCTAAAAACGCTTCCATTGACTTGAATGTAATTCAATTGTCGCTAACGCCATGTGGTGGCAATCACCACACACACTAAGATTCTTAAAGATTTTGATGGGCATCCCAGATGGTGTGTTGATAAGCCCAAATACTATGGCCAGCTTTTCACTGTGGTAGTTGAGAATTTGGTCTTTCTCTTCCTCCTCTACATCATGCAACACGAAGTTGGTGTCGAGCACATACCCTTCTTACTTCATCCGCTCTACCAATCCTTCCAATCAGACAGATATTTTCACCGGATGTGATTGATCTTCCGTCATGAATGTATACACCCTATTATTCACCTCAACCCAGCTGCATCCAGGATTCTTTTTTATTGCCTTGTATTTCATACATTTTCTCACATCTATTACATCATTCCATCTGCCAACAACCGCATATATATTTGAGAGGGCAATATATGCTGCAGTAGTTTTTGGTTCCATCTTAAAAATGCATTCTGCCACATGTTTTCCTAGTTCCGTTTTCTTATGAATCCTGCAGGTGCCTAGCAATGCTCCCAATACACTAAGAGGTGGCTCAAAAGGCATGTTGTTGATAATTTCCTCTGCCTCATCCAGGCATCCATCACAACCAAGAAGACCTATTACGCAGCCATAGTGATCTTCTATAGGTGTAATTGAATATTCTTGCATCATGGAATCAAAGTACCGCAGCCCTTTATCAACTAAACCTGCATGACTACATGCAGATAGAACACCCACAAAGTGGCATCATTTTGGTTTTAATGCATTGTAACCGTGATTTGGTCAAAGACTTGAGAGCCTCCCTGCCATACCCATGCAAGGTATCCTCAAATCATTGAATCTATGAACTACACTTTATAGGCATTTTCGAGAACAATTGTCACAACACCTTCACGCAGTGTAGAATACTATAACTCAACAACCGATTCTCCATAAGATCCAAATACAATATTAAATTGGTTATGACATAATCACCCATGAAATTTTGAGCCATACTCAACTCAACGAAGGACCCATTGCCCGAGCATATAGAGGATTTTGGGCAGAAATTTCTCAACCGACTGTAATAATGACCAAGAAATCTTCGCCAAAAGTCATGATTTTCGGCACCTGAATCTTACCAGCTTCCAGATCTTCCACCTCATACATGATGGCCAAGGCAATTTGCGTGCAAGTTCCAGATCTTGGTTGATGACTACTAACAAAAGACCGGTTCAAAATTGTAAATATGCCAGTGAGAATTCCTTTCATGGGTCAAGCAGTTATGCTCTGGGCCACCTTAAACCAAAAGACAGTCATAGGCTTCGGGCGAATGACATCACCGTAGATAGCTAGTGGCTTCACACAACTGGATCCATAAGACTGCACCCAACCGTTGATTGTAAATGCAAAGCCCTGGAGTTGTTCTTCGAAGTAATCCACCATGTCATTCTTCTCAGGTTCTCCGTGCACAAGCACGTCGATATCAAGGTCCTCTTGCAATTTGACAACCTTAGCAATTTTTTCCTTGATGGAGCTAACAGATTGATCCTCTGAAATCTTGTTTATCTTGTATTCACGACGAACCCTGCGCAATTCAACTGTCTGTGGGAATGACCCAATAGTTGTCATGGGAAGAATTGGAAGATTCAACTTTTTCTATTGTTGCTCAAGACGAAGGTTTACTGGTGTCACTAGGCGATGGTCAGAAGTCTACAATGCTACAACAGCTTTTTGAACTGCCTCGTTTGTCACTCTTGGAGAAACCCTCCTTGAAGCCAGAGAGCCTTGATATCTGGATCACTCAGGATGGAATATACAAGAAGGGCCCTAAGGAATGTGGATTGTTGTACATTACCGAGTAATCATAGGTCGGCTTAACCGCAGAATCACTGTTTTGCATCATCGCATATAACACTTAGACAACCTACCCTCTGTTCATACAAGCCCATATTTTTTGCAAAATATTGTGCACATGCAATCTGGTGACCATCCTCCAAGAGTATCCTTGAATTGATAAGAAGTTGCTACGACCAAATTTATAAAGTGTCCCATTTAAAACCAAGACTTTCTATAGATATGGGAAACTCTGAACTGTCTATTCTGATGCAAATAACAAAACTATGAATTCTCCATGCGTTGTTCAAGCAGTAAGGGAAGGGCGTATTATTGATGTTGTGTAGCGCCAGCTTTATTCAACAAAACCTAAAATCCATCTACATGCTCACAGGACAAGCTTTTCCCTGCTATATCTGGCTATCTAAACCAACAAGAATGGCTCTTATTAGGTGAAGTTGTGCTTCCAATGAAGCCATGTCGAGATGATTTTACTGATAACTTGCTTGATCTAAACCCAAAAGTAAAGGAATCCATATCATGTAGCAAAGAGGTTTGAACAGATGATAAGGAGAATCTTCTTCCGACCAAAATGCTTTAACACACTTGCTGCTCATTGATTGGAAATAGTTATCAACGGGTTCATAAATGTCAGAAAGAAATACCCTTTAAACCGGCCGCCTAACTGTAAATTGAAGAGATGCCGAAAACTACTTTTACTAATCACATTTTTTGAATGCAGGCTGCTCGAGATCCGCTTGAAGAACATATAATACGTACTGCTGATCTGAATCTTTCTAACGCTTCTTCCCGCAAATAAACCGCTGTAATCAGCTCTTTTCCAAGTCCGACAATGGTAGGTTGTTCTCGTCATCTTCTGCAGATCTGAGGTTGTCACTTGTTGTCTTGTTAAGTTTCTCAACATTTTTCAAGCTTTCAAAGAAAACACTCTCATCTTCAAGACAACATGATTCAGTAGATGCATTTGATCCAATAACAAAAGCATCACTATGGTTATCATGATGTGGATTAC
The DNA here is from genome assembly GCA_010110895.2 of Picea sitchensis. Taxonomy (NCBI): domain Eukaryota; kingdom Viridiplantae; phylum Streptophyta; class Pinopsida; order Pinales; family Pinaceae; genus Picea; species Picea sitchensis. The sequence goes on along the minus strand of SNQJ01S0063096.1, from coordinate 7,168 downwards.
TAATATCCTGATCATAATGGATAGTATTCATTTCAACAGCATATTTTTCATGAAGATCATTAACTACAGCATGCATACATTTCTGATCACCTCTTTGGTGGACAGTTGAAATTTCCTTTGGCAACCAAACCTTCATCAACTCCCGAGGGAAAATGATCTTATGATGGATAACTAAAGGGGAACAAATTCTTCGTGATTGATGGTGACCGGCGGCTTATTAAAAGAAGAATCTTCTGCCTTTGACATCCGCTTGTGGTTCATCTGATGAAAAAGGTACAATATCATGAAGATCATTAGAAAGGTGATGGAGAGATCCTTCCTCTTTACATCTCTTGTTATGCAAGTTAAATCCTTCACAACAATTATCAAATAAGAGCTCATCTGGAAAGAACTTTTTGCAACGTTGATTGAAAGTTGTAGGAAAGTCCCTTCAAAGATGAAATACTTGAAGAGGGTAAGAGAAATACCACTTACGTGCATCACCATACAATGAGTACATAAACATCTCCATACGAACATCTTCATGTCATAGATGACAGTTCCATGCATTCATGAAACTTGAGGGAGGTGTTCTCCAGATTATCATCTTCTTCCTCCTTCTACACGTAGAAAATCTCCCATTCTACATAATGCATTGGATGTGGGAAACTAGGAACTAAGAGAAGTCGAGAGGTTCAAACCTCTCGAGCCAAAGAGAAACAAATGCTTTTGACATTCGAATATCGTGGAGTCGCCACCAAATTCGTCCTTCATGGAGTCGCCAGATAGATGATTGCAACCGAGGTAGTTTCTATTCCTTGTCTATCATTAAGAAATAGATCTATGTCATTCTCCAAGGAAAACTCTACTTTCAATTTTGCTCCACAACAATGGCACCATTTTGTTATCACTCCAAGAAACCCTTTGTGGTTGCGTCAATTCAAAGGTGCTTTTCTTGGTAACTTAAGAATGAATATTTTGTATTTTATGAATGTGGATCAATGGGATAACTCAATTCAACTAATGGCATTCAAACATGAAAATGATAAACAAATGATGCTGTTTCAAAGATTGATTAATCAACAGATAACTTTAAAGTGGTGAAGAATAGATTGTAACTAAACCAATACAAAGCAGGGTCTAAGAGACAACCAAGAGACTTATTATCGCTATGAGCTAAACAATGGGATAACACCATTCAAAGCTTGACAACACATATAATAATGCAGAAAAGATGGAGAGATGACAATCAAAATTGAAAGGAATCTGTGATCTGTATTAACATGAAAATTTTGAGTACAATAGCCAATTTCTCTATCCAAAATCAACCCCTTAACTCCAAAGTATTTTATTTTATAGCCTCTATTAGAATCGTATTTCGTGATCCTAAAACAATGGATCCGATATTCTAAAAATAGAAAGTCAAACTAATTCACAAAGATAAGGAGAGATCCCTGATGAGGTCAATCTCTATCTTTGGTCTTCAAACATTGGTTGAAAGTTGATGAAGTGTAGCCCAGCCTTCCAAGGCTCTTTTGATCTAATCCCTCCAAAGATGGAATTGGAGTTTGATGATGTGTGCCAAAAATTCCTATCATTTTTCTCTTGAAAATGACCAAATCTAGTCAAAAATTCCCTTTTGACTTTCATCCCCAAGAATGGCCTTCAGATTTTGACTTGATAATTCACCACCTATCTATTTGAAACCTTTTCAAACCATTCTAACCCAAAAAATCCTGATCTGGGCGAAAATTTGGCTATTCTGGCCATGACAGTCTTTCAACAGCTAACTTACCCGAAAATCTGCTCCTTAGCTGTTGAAAGGCGCAACTTTCAACAGCTAACGGGTCATAAAATGTCGATTTGCACTATTGAAAGCGGGCAGATTTTCAAAATCGAATTTCTCGGTCATAGAAAACCTATTTTTCATGTATGAATAGTCGATCGACATCTAGAGAATCTCATCTTTCCAATGGTGTTGTCATGTCTTAATTTGGAGCTCAGAAAGGGATTGAAAAGTTCCCTGCAAGTTTAAGTATTATTTTTTCCATTTGCAATTCAAAACCCTAAACAATCCTTTGTGAACAATGTTTGATATGGAACCAAAGATTTGATTTGATGTTGCCAACCAGGAGTACAACCTCTATTAGCTGTTGATAATCTTGACTTTCCTCAGCGCGCCTCTTTGTAAGCCCCTGTTAGCTGCGGAAAGTATGCACTTTCCACAACGCACCATATCAATTGAAACCGCTCCTTAGCTGTAGAAAGCATGTACTTTCCACAGCGCGCCACCCATGACTGATTGTCAAACCTTTTAAGATTTGTCACTTTCAACAGCATGTCAACTGATGAAAAGAGCTCCTTAACTGTTGAAAGTGGGCACTTTCCACAACACACAATGAACCTTTGAAAACATGGTAGCTGTGGAAAGTAAAAAATGACAATTTTGAAAAAGAAGACTTTATGGGTCAATTAGTTTCTAGGACAAACCAAAACCAAAGATTTTCTCAGCTATAAAAACTAAAAAGTAACTTGAAGACACTACCAAAATCTGTGATATCCACTACAAAACTCAACCGAAAGAACGGTTTCATTTTGGGAGTTAATAGCATCTATAAAAAATTATTGAAACCCGAGCACCTATACCCAGATTGGATGAAAGGTATCTCTAGAGGATGGATCAAGAAGAATATTGTACAATGCTTGTCTGCTTGCATAAATTTTTAACTTGCGAAGGGAGGTATGCAATAACCTTTCTTTATCATTTAAGGCTTTTATTGCATTTTGAAGGAGGCCCATACATAGACTTTCCTCATTTCTTATGGATGAGTTGAACAAGATGGTGAGGGGTGTTAAGTCTGCATCCAATAAACCGTAAACCAGTATTTATCACCATGGGTTGATGAAACTCTTGGTTTTCCATGAATTGAGAAACCGAGACAGTAGTTGGAAGAAATTCCTAACAAAAAACTTTTCTCACGAGACTTATAAGTCTGTAGAAGGGAGTGTAACAAGGGAACATAGTAAAGGGTCATACAGGAAGAAGGGAGATAATAGAAAAAAAGGACATAAATTAGTAATAAAATCGATCTTATTGGCCCTATCTCGCCACAATATGTGAGTAAATTGAACAAAGGAAAGACAACAGTTTTAGAAGAACAACCTGAACATGTGGTGGAACAATCATCCAACATCAAGAAAACTCAACCAGAACTGTCCATGAAAAGTAAAACACAAATCAGTACAAGAAAGAGGAAGAAACAGAGGTCTGAGAATGATGTTGGGAAAGTTGCAGACACTGTCCCAAAGGTAATTGTTGAAGTATCTCACGAGAAGGCTGGGGAAATTATGAAAAGTATTCCACAAGGAGTTTTTGAAATACCTCAAGAACAGGTTTGGGAAATTGCAGAGAATACTCCAGAAGTGATTGTTAAAATTCCTAAAGAAAAAGGTGGAGAAGAAGAAAAGACTCCTGAATTGAGAGTCAAATGCAAGAGGAAATCCAAATTCAATGAAGGTAGTGCTATAACACAATCCTCTAGAAATAAGACTAGGAGTACACTAGATGAACAAGTTCTAGCCCCTACATCCAAACCCTCTGGTAGAAAAACAAGGAGTACAAAAACATAACAAATGTTAGTCTCCCCACCTAATCCCTCTAGAGGATAAGTGAACAAGTCACATGACAAGCAAAGTCCAGTACCCACTGCTAAGCCTAAAATGAAAAAGAGGAGATTGTTTAAAGAGGAAATTCATGTTCCTGTTAGCACACCCGAGGAAGTTCTAGGTCTAGGATGAAGAACCACTCGTAGTATGGTTAAGCAGGGGCCAATTATTCATGTCCCTTATTTTGCAAAAGATCCAGTGGACATTCCAACTTCACCAGAGCAAGACGAAATGTATGTAGCGACTACTAGTGAAGTAGAGGAATTAGTGATAGAAACACTAAAGGACTTAAGGAGAGAAGTTGAAGCCAGGGAAGAGATAACATAGAAAGTAGTACATGAACCAATCAACTCTATGACCAAACATTAGTTGGAATTAAAAGTTAAAAATCTGATTGTTACCCATGATTTTGGTCATCATGATGGTGTATTGATGATGGTGTACTCAGGCTCCTCATAAGAACTTTCTCCTGAGAAAACTGACATTCATCTCTTCCCAGAAAACTTACTTTTGAAGAGAGTTCATAGGTTGCTAATATACTAGGGTGTGAGAATGACCCATTCTCGCAGGTTGCCTTAAGCTAGGGTGAGAACTTCTCACACTGTGCTACATAGCTAGGGTGCAAACTTGCTCTAAGCTTGGAAAAAGATGAATTCTCAATGGTTCTAGAAGGGAATCTTCTAGAAGAATGGGTTGGCATTCGAATGGTTATCCTTGTACTAGTTTCCCTGATATTGTGGGATCATTCTTATCCAAGTAACCATCTCATTCTCTCCTATATATTGATGGAATTCTCATGGAAAAGGTTAAGCAAGATTCATTGGAGAATTGGTGAAAGAATTGTGTGAAGGACCTAGCTTGAACAGGAGCTTGGAGACTCTAGCAAGTCTATCAAGAGGATTTGATCTTCTTCATACAAGGATTGAGCAAGTGTGTGTGTTGGAGCCAAGAGCCACTGAAAGGAAACTTGCGACATCAAGGCGATCAGGTTGTAATCTTCTACTTTCAATTAATATGATACAGTGGCATGTCCTTTTCCCATAAAGTTATTCTCGCTTTATTGTGTAATTCCTCGATCATACACATAAGTTGACAGTTGAATATATTTTTCTATCTTCACTTGGGTTGGTTTGTGTTGTCTTGGTCTTGACCTCATGAGAGCATCGGAGTGAAGCGGGAGCAACAGAGACCCTAGGAAGTGATACAAATGTATGTTACTTGTTCCTCCCTACTAGCTAATTCAATGGTTAAAACTTAGGGAAAGAGTCATGTCCTGTCCTGTTTTGTTCTAGATCCAGGTGGATCTAGGGAGATCTGTTAGTGTCCACACCTACCGATTTGTCCGATAACACTAACAAAATAGAATGCAGGGTTGAAGCAATAAATAGAGGAGTATAAAGTGTTGGATAGGTATATCAATAAAGAGAACGCACAACTAAAGGAGAATAACTACAAACTACATGGAGAGCATGATGAGGTCTCTACCAAGATGAACAAAGTTTTGCGCCTAGTACAATATACATGAGTCATTAAGAGGGAACTAAAGGATGAGACTTCTAGGATGGATATCTTAAAACCATGCAGCTAATGTTCAAGAAAGGTCGAGGATCAACACCAGTTTTGAAATTTTGAAGACTGATTCAACAGTTTTTCATAAGGGTGGGCAATGACTTAGGAATGGGGGAAATGTTGAGCCTCCTTTTTGTCACCTCCAATTGCCTTATCTTGCCCATATATTGACCAATTTTTCCTAATACCGATGCACTTTCTGCCTAGTTTCCTCATCAAACATGCCCTTTAAACAATTATTACGTACCCATGAGGTAACTAATGTTTAATCATAATTTATGGTGATTTATTAATAATTAGGATTGAATATTCGATGTTCAAATAACTTTCGAATTACTTTGGATGGTTCAAATAGACTTTATGATAACAATTCCTATTGATGATATTGTCTGGTACTCGCTGCTGAGATTGTCCGGTACCCATTGTTGAGATCAGTCGGTACCCATTTCTAAGATCGCACAGTACCCGTTTGTTACGCTCATCCGGTACCGACTTGTATGACGGTGTGCATCTAATATCGATTGTTACACTCGTCCATTACCGACTTGTATGACTGTGTGTGTCTGGTACCAAGTTATGCAGTTGTGTGCGTCTGGTACCTGTTCCAAATTCCCAGGCTTGGCTGTTGGAACCAGATTGTTCTCGATGAGTTTAAGGAATTTTGTTGGTTCGAACATTCTCTGTTCATTGGAGGTCATGATACATTTCATCATTCATGCACTTCATGTCATGAGGATGAAATAGTTTCCTTAAAATTCAATGTATCATCCAATTGTAATAATTATACAAATATTTGATGTTATCTTTGGACTTGGATTCTAATGGTTGCTTCTCTGTTAATCCCTAATATTGGCTCATTACCCCTTAATTGGGGAATATTATATTAGTAATGTTATTTTATTTATGTCTTCTTTAGGCCATTAGTTGTAATTATACCTCCTAGTCTCCTATATATACCAAGGATCCATTTTCATTTTGAATCATCTTGTACTTGAACATTTAAGTGGGGTAAAAGGAGGTTTCCCCCTCGAAGAAGCTTATTATCTAAAATTATCTCCTTTTCAAGTCATTGAGTACTTTTTTTGAGGTTTTCCTATGCTATATTGATATTTGGTTCTTAACATATGGTATCAGAGCTCAAGGTCTCGGGGTTTTGATGCTACATCTAAGATACCTTGGTATTTTCACTATAATTGTTTTTCTACAACGTTTTCAAAGGAACGGATTGGAAGATATTTATTAGATGGATCAAGGTACATTGGGTTCAAAATTCATCTCCTGGAGCCTTATACTTTCGAAGATACAACATGTACAAGATAAGGTTCTAGAATCATCCTGAACTGAGTCATTACAGAAATTTTCGCTATAAAAACATTTCTATAACATTTCAGACCCTGAAATCTGGAGGATATTTATAGAAATTAGTAAGGTATCTGTGGTAAAAATTTCATCTTCTGGGTAATCTTAAATTTGTAGATACACCCTGTGTTAGATAGGGTATCTGATTAGTCCTATTGACTAGTCTCAAGAAGGTGTTCTAGGTAAAACAATCATAACTTCTTCCTAGAGTATCCAAATTGAGTGGGACTGGTTTCATTGGATCGTGGACAGTCTGTAGTATTTCTAGTGTGAGTTTCATAATTTATATAAATTATTTTGTGCGAGGCATGCTATACAAGTGAGATCTCCTGGAAAGGATAAAAATCGGCAAGTTGTGGGGAAGTTACCGTAAATTCCACTTGGCACATCCAATTTTGATCAGACCTGTGGCATTGTAGAGAAGAAATATCATAGAACTACATAAAAGAAAGTTTTATACCCAGAAGGGCCGAAACTTGGGAGATACAACAGAAGAAATATTGTCTAGCAGAACCACCTCAAAATCAAGGTTCAAAAGTGATACTTGGCCAACATGCCACCAAAAAAGGGAACTTCTACACCAAATAAGCCTCCA
>SNQJ01S0063095.1:29909-41001 GCA_010110895.2 Picea sitchensis | reverse complement strand
CAGAAGCATCCAGAGTTACTCAAGCGTTGTGGACAACACTTGTCTCAAGGGGAGGGGAATGTTAAGCCCTAATATTGGCTCATTACCCCTTAATTGGGGCATATTAGATTAGTAATGCTATTTTATTTATGTCGGCTTTAGGCGATTAGTTGTAATTTAGATTAGTAATGTTATTTGAATTATGTCGGCTTTAGGCCATTATTTGTAATTATACCTCCTAGTCTCGTATATATACCAAGGATACATTTTCATTTTGAATCATCTTGTACTTGAACATTTAAGTGGGGTAAAAGGAGGTTGCCCCCTCGAAGAGGCTTATTATCTGATATTATCTCTTTTTCAAGGAGTTGAGTACTTTCCTGAGGTTTTCATATGCTATATTGATGTTTGGTTCTTAACACCCCCCTTGTGTTACCTCATCTTCTCAATGCCCTCCTGGAAGATGGTTACCTCAAGCAGCTGCCCATGTTTATAGGTGAGGGGGACATAACTGCAGAAGAACACCTAGAAGCCTTTTACTGTTTCACAAATGATAATTTCATCATGCATGCAGACGTATGGTTGAGGATTTTTGTCCATAGTATCCAAGGCGAGGCTAGAAAATGGTTTAAGGCCCTGCCTCCTGGATCTATTGATGGGATCAAAGATTTAGATAATGCCTTTTTGAGACAGTGGGGAGATAAAAAAAAACTTCATGTATTACATGACAGAGTTTGGGTATTTGAAGAGAAAAGAAGGAGAGTCTGTCTCCGACTTCTCCAAGAGATTTAATAAAATGTACAAAAAAATCCCTGCTGAGATAAAACCCTCCGAAGCTTCTGCAAAGATCACTTATGCTAGCGCCTTTGATCCCGATTTCTGCCTCCTGTTGAGGGAAAGTAGAGCCACTACTCTGGCCCATATGCAAGATGCATCCGTGGAGGTAGAATCTAATGTATTGGTTGTTGACCGACTCAGGAACACTGCTGGTAGAAACATATCCAGACAGAGGCCTGAAGATTCCTCACCCAACTCCTCTCCCATTCCCCTTCAGACAGATGAGACAACTAGAGTACTAAAGTCACTTTCTGCTAGAATGGAAAGGTGGGAGTTAGAAGGGAAGCCCATGTACAGAAATCCCCAGAATGCTGATGGTAGAGGTTTCAGGAGACCTAATAACAATGGACCACAGGCCTTCCCAAGGGAACCAAGGGAAAAAGACAGAGAAGATCAAAGGATTCAAACCCCTATCCAAAATAACCTGGTTACTCATGAGGGAGGGGAGGGGATAGATGAGTTTGGCCCCAAAATTCATTGTGTTGAAGAAGCTCCTCCTTTTCCCCATTTGACTCAGTCTGCATATGAAAAATCCCTGATGAAAATCCAAATCCATGAGTTAGGTAAAGGAGAAAGGGCCAGTCACACCTCTAACAGATACAATCTCAGGTCGAGAAAGAAAGAAGGAGACTTTGACAGCCAAGACCAGCCCCTCATAGCAGATAGGCCTACTAAATCTGCAGCAACCAATACTAAAGAAAAGAAAACTCAGAGTGCTTTGCCAGCAGCCAAGGAGCCTGTCATTGAGGTAAGGGAAGCTCCTAAGCCTATCCCCTCCTTCAATTTTGAGCATGAGATTCAGAAGATTAGAATTCCTGTACCCCTATCTGAACTCGTTAAAAACGAAGATTTCAAAAGGTCCCTCTCCAAGTTGCTACAATATGAGTCCCCCCAGCCTCCCTCTGACTCAGTGAACCTTCAAGATGAGAAACCAGTTGTCATCCTAGGTCCCATGGTAGAAGAAGGAGATGATTAATCCCCTCCCTTCTACACCTCCCTGAACATACATGATAAAGTGTTGCATAATTTTCTCATGGATTCAGGAGCTTCCCATAACCTTATGCCCAAGGTAGTCATGGAAGAACTGGGACTGGAAGTGACAAAGGCCTATCATGACTTGTACTCTTTTGATTCAAGAAGGGTGCAATGTCTTGGAGTCATAAAAGATATAGTGGTCTCTTTATTTCAACTTCCCATGAAGAGTGTGGTCATGGACATTGTGGTAGCTGATGTTCCCCCCAAGTTTGGCATGCTACTGTCTAGGTCTTGTATTAAAAGACTTGGAGGAACATTACAGATGGATCTCACATATGCCACCATTCTAGTCTTTGGAGGGGAACATAGGAGGTTGCACAGAGAAGCCCAGCTAGCCTATATTGTCAGTGATGAAGCAAACCCCACTAATCACCCCATCTTTGCACTTGACACTGATTTAGGGTCTAGTTTGTTGTAGATCACTGAAACTCCTGAGGTCTACAGATCAGAAAGCAGCCCATTCTTAATTAGGAGATGCCTCCTCTAACCACCTCTGTTTGGAAGATGTTCTTTGATGGAGCTTCCTCTAGAATAGGCGCAGGGGCTAGAGTGATTTTCATATCGCCCTATCAAGAGACCATATCTCTGTCATACAAGATGGAATTTGAAACCACCAACAATGTGGCAGAATATGAAGCTCTTGTTCTAGGTATGAGGGTTGCAAAGGAAATGGGAATTAAAGAGATAACAGTATTTGGAGATGCTGAGTTGATTATCCATCAAGTCAAAAATGCTTATCGTGCTATTAATCCCCGACTCATAAATTATAGAAATGAAGTATGGGACCTGATTGATGATTTTTTCTTGGCCTTTAACATTTCTTTCATCCCGAGGGGGGAAAATACTTCAGCTGATTCCTTAGTTGTCTCAGCTAGTTTTCTCAAAGTTCCTCTGCCGCCTAGGGTCAAATATGATGTTGAAATAAGATATAGGCCCTCTGTACCAGACAATGTCAAGCATTGGAAGGTATTCGAAGATGATCTGAAGATCAAAAAATTTCTCCAATCTGTTGATGATTTTTTTGCGTTGCAAATTGATCAGGATCCTGACCCAGAAGGTGACCCTCACCCTGAGGTGTTTTTAAATGAAATTTCTAATCACCAGATTATTCAGCTACCCAACAATCACATTCCGAGAGGACTATTCCCTTTCGAATGACTTTTCGATGGGAATGATGTGGCTATAAAGGGTAGGGTTTCAAATGAAGATGTTGATACAGCCGAATGCAACATTGGCACACAGGAGGAGCCTAGGTTTGTCAAATTATCAAGCAGTTTGACCAGAGAGCAGAGGGCCGAATATACTGAGTTGCTGAAAGAGTTTGCTGATGTGTTTGCATGGACATATGAAGACCTCAAGACTTATGACACATCTGTCATTGAGCATAAGATCCCACTGAAAGAAGAGGCCAAACCATTTAGACAGAAGCTGAGACAGATAAATCCCATGTTGCTACCTGTCATGGAGACAGAAGTGAAGAAATTGCTAGATGCCCAAATCATTGTCCCCCTGAGATATTCCAAATGGGTGGCCAATTTGGTCCCAGTAAGGAAGAAAAGTGGAGAAATTAGACTCTGTGTTGATTTCAGGAACCTGAATAGGAGCACAAGGAAAGACAATTATCCCCTGCCCAACATGGAACACATATTGCAAAGGGTAATGGGTGCATCTAGGATATCCATGATTGACGACTTTTCTAGTTATAATCATATATCATTCATGCCTGAGGACAGAAAAAAATAGCCTTTACCACTCCTTGGGGCACATTCATGTATGCCAAAATGCCTTTTGGATTGATCAATGCAGGAGCAACATTTCAGCGAGCCATGGACATAGCCTTCATCGAGGAGAAGGACCAATTTGTGGTAATCTATCTAGATGACATCACGATCTTCTCCAGGTCATACAAGGAGCACCGCTTCCACTTGAGGAAAGTTTTCCTGAAGTGTTGGAGGTTTGGCCTATCCCTGAACCCAAATAAATATTTGTTTTCTATGAAGGAGGGGAAGTTATTAGGCCATATAGTATCAGCAGAGGGAGTGAATATTGATCCCAGCAGGGTAGAAGCCATTCAGACCCTGCCACTTCCCTGGTCTAGAAAGGAAGTTCAAGCCTTTTTGGGGAAGATTAACTTTCTGAGGAGGTTTGTCTTGAATTTTGCTGAGATGGTGAAACACATCATAGCCATGCTTAGGAAGGAAAATGAAGTTAGATGGACTCTTGAATCCAGGGGATCTTTCATCCTAATAAAGAAGGCATTGACTAAGGCACCTGTGCTAATCAATCCTAATTATTCCAAAGATTTCCCGATTTTTTCTTTTTCTTCTTGTGATACAGTAGTAGCAGTCTTGTTGCAGAAAAATGAGGAAGGGCAAGAACAACCCATTTCATTCTTTAGCAAGGCATTGAGAGATGTAGAAGTCCGGTACGAGATCATGGAGAAGAAGGCTTATGCCTTAGTGAAAGCCCTCAAATCTTTTAGAGTCTATGTCTTGCACTCAAAGGTCACCGCATACGTTCCTTCGGCCTCTGTGAAGGACATCCTCGTACAGCCTCACATAGATGGGAGAAGAGGTAAATGGATTGCCAAGATCCTGGAGTTTGATCTAGAGATTAAGCCCACCAAGTTGATAAAGGGGCAGGGTTTAGCCAAGTTCCTAGCTGAATCCAATTGCAAAGCCTTAGGGATTAACTTCATCAATGAGCAAGCTAAGTCATCCAACAAGAATTTTCAAAGTGCCTTATCACTAACAGCATGCACCTGGTACAAGGATATCTTGTACTTTCTGCAAGAATTGAAGCCTCCTTATGGAATGGGAAAAAGCAAGGCGAGATCTTTAAAGCTCAAGGCAGTCAGATACTGCCTCATTGACCAAGCCTTGTACTGGAAAGACCCTCTAGGGGTATTTTTAAGATGCCTGGGCCTGCAAGAAGCTTAGAAGGTTATGTTTGACTTCCATAACGGCCTTTGTGGGGGGCATCATTTTTGGAATACCACACCTCATAAGATCCTCAGGGCTGGGTATTACTGGCCTACTTTATTCGCTGATGTCTGCAGAGAAATCAGAGCTTGCATCAAATGCCAAAGGTTCTCAGGAAAGCAACAACTCAAATCGCTCCCATTAAAGCCTGTAGTAGTTTCAACGCCTTTTTAGCAGTGGGGATTGGACTTCATAGAAGAAATTCATCCTCCTTCAAGTGGCCAACACAGATGGATCCTGACTGAAACAAACTATTTCACCAAGTGGATAGAAGCTACCCCTACAAGGAGTACTACTCACAAAGTAATTATCAGCTTCCTGGAGGATATCATAGCCAGATTTGGTTGTCCAAGAAAAATTGTCACTAATAATCCCCCCCCTTTCGGTCAAAGCCTATGGTCGAGTTCTGTGAACAGTTCGAGATTTCACTAATCCACTCTACCCCCTATTATCCTCAAGGAAATGGACTGGCGGAGTCTTCCAATAAAATTCTGATCAAGCTCATTAAAAAATTATTGGAAGATAATAAAAGGGCCTGGCATTCCAAGCTCAAATTTTCTCTATGGGCCGATAGGGTGACAACAAAGAAGTCCCTGTGCATCTCACCTTTCCAACTTGTTTACGAAAAAAAGGTTGTTTTCCCTACTCAGCTCGCTTTATCTGTGGCAAAATTTCTCCAGGACCTAGAAGGAGAGCCTGACCATATGGTCAGAAGGATTCATTAGTTGGTGGAAGTACAACAGATTAGGGAATAGGTCATTGAAAGGGCCTACCATCATCAACATAAGATCAAGCAAACCTTTGAAAGGAAGAATGGAAAGAAATATTTTGAGCTGGGTGATCTGGTGCTCAAATGGGATGCACCCAGGCAGGATAGGGGAAAACAAAGTAAGTTTGATGCCCTCTGGTTTGGGCCTTTCAAGATCTATGAGGTATTTTCAAACAACACTTACAGGTTGTAGGATTTGGAAGGCATAGAAGTTTTTGATGGCCCAGTAAATGGGCATTTCTTAAAAAAATGTTTTTTGTAAGCCGCAGGCGGCTTCTTTTGTGTTGTAAATATTGTTTTATGTTTTTGGCTTAATAAATGACTCCATAGCCCAACAGTAAGGCACTGGATTTGCAAAAAGATTCCTTAGAGCATCACAGGGATGACTCTATCCCCCATAGAGCCTAATGTTAGTGACATTTCTTGTAAGGGGGGATAAAATGCAAAGGAGCGGGTAAAAACCCACTTACCCTAAGTTCGGGATGCAAAATGCGCCTGTGGTTAAGCGACAAGCAAATATGGATGGCAGGAATCTGCGTGCCCAGATCAACGGCGCACATCGGATTCTGGAGCCCCCCTACCTTTCTACCTTTAAACGGAGGGGGGGGGGTCCGGAGTCAAGGGCACACCTCTCCAACGGCTACGATTAGAGCACCCGGATCAACAACACACATCAGATTCTAGAGCCCCCCCGCCTTTCTACCTTTAAGTGGGCGGGTGGGGTCCGGAATCGAGGGCACACCTCTCCAATGGCTACGATCAGAGTGTTCAGATCAATGACGCACAGGCATTCCGAACCTCCCTTTCCTCTCCGCTTTTAATCAATGTGGGGCATTCCCCCATCATGTCACCTCTCGAGCCGCTGCTCCCCTGCAACCTATCTTCCACTTCACTTCATAGCATGGCCCTTCCGCAATCCATCATCCTCCTTCCAGCTACCATGTGTCCTCCTCTCTCCAAGTCACCTGTCCACGTATCCTCGTGGCACACCTTTTCCTTTTTCTCATTTTTGCACACCTCATGCCAGGTGTTCTTTGTCTCCCAACTCTCCTCTCCTCCTCCTTCAGGCCCGCCACCTTATGACTTCCCCGTCATCTCCCTACGACATTGTGTCTCGTCATAAGAGTGCTTCATCCGTCCCCCTATGGCTATGTATGGCTGTCTCTACTCCTAATCCACTCAAGCCCCTCGCTCTATGTCTCCCCTACCCATCCACCACTCCCATTATGCACCCAACCTTTGCACTAGCCTCCACATCTATTCATCAGGTCGTTCAGCTAATCCAGATGGCAGCGCAAGGGGCCCTCCACGTCCCAAAGGTGCCGAGTTGGCCGGTCCATTCTCAATCCCAAGGAAGCAGTTATTAAGGTAGTTAGCGGTAGTTAGATATCATCTCGGCCATAAAGGGAAAGTCCAACGACGAATTAAAAGCACGTCGATTCGCCCACGGGACTGTCAGGAGTTCGATTGCGTCTGCCATAGGTGCACGATCATTTAGAGACTGTAGGTGTAGATTGTCAGAAGCCATGCAGACGCAATGTTTTTAATGCAACGTCTCTATTTTGTTTCTATTGTTGTTTCGAGTATATGTAGGCGTTTTCGCCATTTTTGTAGGTATCGATGGTAGAGAAAAGATCCCAACTGTAAAGTTTTAGCAACACTCTAGTTCTTTGGTTATGCATCTGTATGCGAGATTTCTTGTTTTATGATAGACAGTCTTTCTTACTCCATCTGATTTTCATCTCATGCTGAGAGAGTTCGTGAACAAATGATTCGTGCGAATTATTGCAATCATGTTATGATAAAGGATTTATTGTTGCATTGTTGTACTCTCCAGTGTTTTGTGTTTGAATGTAAGAAGAGCTTGCGTTTAGATGCATTCTCCTACAGTCTGTTAAAAGCCTGATGTTTATAACAGACCCCTGCGCTCCTCTTATACAATTCTCCCCCCTACTCACCCTTATTACAACTTACTGTTTGGAGTTTATCTAAGACCTCACTTTCCCATGCATGCCTGGCCTAGTCTCAGAGTTGGAACAATATTGTTTTGAGTTAACTTCTATTCGATCACCCTTTTCATAAACAAATCGTGACATAAACTGATGGGCATCGGGCTCTGCTCCTGCAAGCAATCCAGGAGTGACTTCCGTCACCAACACATTCACACACTTATTAACTCCACTCTTTCACTAACTCCTACTCAGTTTTTAATGGAGAGAGAGAGCACCCCTATTTATACATGAGTTTCTTTGAAAAGAGGATAAGCAACTAATAAATGTAGATCCACTTTCCTCTCAAGTAGGTACAACCAATTTTCTTATAATTACATAATATTTATCTCTACAAATCCTCACAAATACTTAATATCTTTTGATAAGAAATTATATCCATATCTCCATGATCTTTCTCCTTTGAATATGCTTGAATAATTATCCTCAAATCTTCAAATGTTGGAGAAAAGATTCGAGAAGCTTGAATAATCCTTTTGTTGGAGTCTTCAAATATTCCTACACATTAAAAAACTCATCCAACATTGAGATATAAATGAAAATATGTCAATTTTCTAATATTTAATCATAAATTCTCTTTTAATACTAAAATGAATAAAGTGGAAAATAATAAGGTGAAACCCAAATGTATTCATGAAAAGAGTATAATGAATGGTTAAATGAAGTGATAGAATGTGAGGAATGGATAAAGGAAAATATCATGAAAATGTGACAATTATGAGACTCAACATGGTGGATAAGCTCATTAAGGCTTCCCATTTTTTTTCTAGTGAAGCTAACTCACAAGGAAGCTAATATTGCAGATATTTGTATGAGAGAAATTTTCAGCTACATGGTTTTCCCAAGGCAATTGCATCTCACAGAGACCCCAAGGATTATTGGAAAGGATTATTCAAAGGATTTGGGACAAATCCAAACTTTAACACAACCTATCATCCAGAGTCAAATGGCAAGATAGAGAGGGTCAATTAGGTGATTGGAGATATGATAAGGATGTATGTGATGGAAAACCATCAAAATGTGAAGATTATTTGCATTTGGTTGAATTTTCTTATAATAATGGACATCAAGCATATTTAAATATAAGCCCATTTGAGGCACTTTATGACAAAAATTGACACACCGGTGAGATGGAACAACCCAAAAGACAGAGCAATTGTGGGGCCATAATTACTTAGGGAAATGGAGAAACAAATGGTGAAAATAAAATATAATTTAAATGCTTCCCAAGACATGAAGAAACGTTGTGCTAATTAAAGAAGAAATCACAGAGAGTTTAAAGTGGATGATAATGTGTTCTTGAAAGTAAAGGCCAAATGAAGTTCCTTGAAGTTGGGGAACTGTTTAAATCTTGCAACAAGATATTGTGGACCTCTGGAAATCCTAGAGAGGATTGGGCCCATTGCATACATGCTTTCACTAATTTCATCCATGCATACTCATAATGTATTCCATGTATCTTTTCTTAAAACATATGTACATGATGTTAATCATGTCATTGATTGGAATGTGATTTAGGTGGAGCAAGAAGGAGACTTTCAAGTGCAACCGGTTTTCATATTGGACTGGAAGATCAAGAATCTCTAGAATCGATTTGTAATGCTAGTAAAGGTCCAGTGGACCTGGTACGGTCCTGAGCATGCAAGTTGGGAGCATGAGGATGCTATGTGGGTGGAGTACCCACATAGTTTTGAAGACTTTTGAATATTTTGATTGTACATGTGTATATAATGCACTGAGGAAAGTGCATAAATAAGTGAGAGGGGAATGTAATACCCCTAGGTCAAACCCCAGTTGTAAATGTAAATGTAAATGTACATATAGGATGGCGAGCTAGGATAATTAGGGCCAGAGTGCCTTTGTATATATGTATTTTGAGGCCAGAGTGCCTGTATGGTTATTAGTATGGAGAACCATAAGATGCAATGCTAGTGAGGCTATCTATGTAAAATGTAATCACACTCATATATTAATAAAAATACATGACTGTTGCAGACCAACCAGAAAAAACGAGTATGGGGGGATAAAGTCCACTAGAAAGGGAAAGGGGGACTAAGGGTCTAAGAAAGGGGATAAGCTAAAGGGGATTAAGACCAAAGGAATATTATATTAATATTCCTAAAATTATAAAATATAAAACATGTGATATTCATTTATACTAATTTTTTAAGTGGGAATGTATCACCATGTGGGGGGGCATGTAGTTCCCAACATGAAAGGTGTCATGTTGGGAACATGCATATATATTTGGGAAATTTAGTTCATTTTTCCATCATTCCTCCTTCATTCTCTCTATCATTCATACCATCACTCCTCTCCTACCATTAATACCTTGCTTCCATCACCATACCTGCATGTGGGAAATCTTAGAGCTATTTTCATTTGGTGACCCGAGGAGTTGAGCTAAAGAAGTGGGTTGTGATGCCCGTGTGTTATTGAAGAAGTGGGTTTTCAGGCTCGTGACTATTATCTCCAAGTGATATAATTGTTGGGAATTGTTTTCCCAAGGTCCCAAGTTATAGCTATAGGGCTCTGAGATTTCATATTTGGCTTGTTGTTGAAGCCTCAAAAAGGAAGTTGGTAAATTGAAGGAATGTTGAGAAGACAAGACATACCATGCAAATAATATAACACATACCCAACACACCACACATGCTCGATTGTGCACGTAAGGTTCTATAGGGAGAATTTTTTGCATGGACATGGTTGTAAGACCTTAGGTTCAAGTTATCTTGACCAACTAAACCCTTCAGACATTGTCCCTTCCACCATCACCTGCATGCAAGTGAAGTCTCACTTGAGGCATCTATTGAGGCTGCAGGAACCGAGTTTCTATAGTATTGAGGGAATGGGAGGTGATCATAGTTGTTATGCTTACTTATCTTTTTTGTGCATGTTGTTCTATATTTTCTCTTCTTAGGTTACTTAGTGAATTTAGTTATGTATTACCATTATACTTCGTATTGAAACATAAACCAAGTAATGTAACATCCATCACTATTTTTCAACTATCATGTAAGGAACAAAGTTAATCTAACGTGCATAAAGGGAATATTCATCACATAAAAGATAAGCAACACAGTAGTTAAGGTGGTTCACCCAACTTTGGGATACATCCACAACAACTAGATTATTTATTATTCTTTCTATAATTTTCTCAGGCTTGTGCACTGCACTTACATATATACATCACACTACCTTTTACTTCATCTAGCATAGCCATTGGATAGTGAAAACCTCTCCCTTTTGCAACATCTTGTTTGACAACACATGTATTCCAACAGAGGACGAACACCTTCAGTAACCACTCACATAACCAGATCAAACATCAACACACCGATGTTTTCACATGATAAAACCCCTACGAGGAAACATCCACAGCCCCAGCCAACGCGGCCACTTGGAGCAGTTTATTAATGCAAAGAAAAAGATTACAGAGAGATTTTACAAGAGAGTTTCTCACAATCGATCATTGGCAAATG
>SNQJ01S0063095.1:0-15149 GCA_010110895.2 Picea sitchensis | reverse complement strand
AGTATTAGTAGTAGGATATGATTGTAATGGGTTGTTATATTTATAGTAGCATGCATATATTTATGTAAAATCTTGTATAAAGAGGACATATATAATAACATAATATTTGTTGGGTAGGTGTTATATTCTTTTCCTATGTGTGGACGGGTGAAACAGATTTGAAAATTGCGTTTGATGATACCTCCACCTTAGTTCTTTGTGTCATGTGTATACGGAGATTTCCTAAGGGGTTCCCAGGGGGGAAGGATTATCCCTCCTAGTTACACAGAGTGTTCAGTTGGATACGACGGGGTTCGGGGCAGTGTCCTAAATTCTTATTTTTGGTAGTTTTTTCCATTTTAGCATTTTTTGCTATTTTTGACAATTTTCTAAATTAATCTTGTATTAACGGATTAGGTTTTTGGTAGCTATGGAATACCTAATATATTGTGTATATATTTTGTTGTGAATGGTGAAATTAATACAAAGAAGAGATGAGAGGTGCAACACCAAGGAAGGTCGGTTTTTTCCTAGCTAAGGTTTTCGAGCGTAAATCTCTGTGTATTATGTGTATGAGCTATTGATTAATTTATGTTTTGATTAGAATTTGTATGCATTTCTTTACTTCATAGGATTAAAACTTACATGTGTTATCAGAGCATGTTTTTGGCTTCAAGGGGACACTTTTGTTGCTAAGGGTTTGGCTCAGTCTTGATAGATCAAGTTTATATTGGGTCTGTGATAAACATGGGTTCAGTGGGAGCTTTGTAGTGGTTATCCGTGTGTTGTAAGATAATGGAAAGTAGTTCTATAATCAAGATTGAGAAGTTCAATGGTAAAAACTTTGAGCTATGGAAGGTCAAGATGGAGGACCTTCTTGTAGGAAAAGAAAAATGGATCATTGTGGATCCTCATACAAGACCTACTGGTACACAAACTACTAGTACACAAAGGAATAACAAGCAACCTACTGGTATTTTGAAAGAAGATTGAGAGAATATGGATAGAAGAGAAAGGAGTATGATTCGACTCTACCTAGCTAATTCATTGTTATTGAATGTGTTAGAAGAATCTATAGGAAAGGAACTATGGGAAAAGTTGGGGAATTTGTTTAGTCAAAGTCCCTGGTAAACAAGTTATTTATTCGAAATAATTTATATCATCTTAGGATGGAAGATGGAGATTATGTGACAGAGCATATAAATTATTTCAATACTTTGGTAAGTCAACATGGATCTCTCAATATTACACTTGCAGAAGAAGATAAGTGTATTTATTTTTTATGTTCTTTGCTAGACTCTTGGGATAATCTGATTGTAGCAACTGGTAGTACCACACAATCTGCATTGAACTATGAGGATCTAGTTTCATGTGTGTTATCATAAGAGATGACAAATAAAAACTATTGATAGTCATAACATAAATGTTTTATTTGTAAGAGGTCTTACCCAAGATAGGAATACAAATCAGTCCTTGGGGGGAGATCTAAATATAAAGGTAGATCTAAATCCCCGGGAAAATATTTGAGGAAAAGATGGAAATGTGGTAAAATTTGGAATTATAAGAAAGATTGTATGTCTAAAAAAGTTGATAAAACAAAGGGATATGATGATACCTCCTCCACATAGGCGAAAACCTCCATAGAAGAAGGAGGTGATGTTTACCTAACATCTATAGGTACAAATGAATATCCTGATGTATGGTTGATTGAATCAGGTGTATCATTTCATATGACTCCTCACACGGAATGGTTCAATGAATATGGAAAGTATGATGGTGGTGATGTCTTCCTAGGAGATGACTTGATAGCCAAAATCCCGGGACATGGAAGCGTTAAGATATTGCTGAAAGATTGAAGGATTAGAATTCTCCGTGGAGTTCTGCACATTCCATATCTATCTAGGATCTTAATATATGTAAGCAAGTTGGATGATGCGAGTGTGGATACTTTTTTGGGAAAGGGAACTTGCAAGATGGTCAGAGGAGCAATGGTGTTTACTATGGGAGTTCGATGTACAAAACTATACAAGTTGTTGGGAAGAAATTATATTGGTGGGTATAAAAATTATGTTTTCCATTAGGAGAGAAATAAATAAGACAATATCCATATCATCCCTGGAAAGAATACCATGCTATGGCATCAAAGACTGGGATATATTATAGAAAATGGCCTTCAAACACTACACATTAAAGGTATGGTTGAAGGTATTTATAATTTCACCTTGGATTTTGATTTCTGTGAACAATGCATATATGGTAAACATAATCGAGTAAGATTCCCATCTGGTGCTACAAGAGAAAAGGGGATCTTAGAGTTGATACACAACGATCTGTTTGGACCTGTGCCTATTACATCACTAGGTAAGTTTGTGTATTTCTTTTTATTCATAGATGCTTTCTCAAGAAACACAAGGATTTATTTTCTTAGGAAGAAATCTGAGGTATTTGATAAATTTAAATAGTTTAAGGCTCTTGTAGAAAATTAAACAGAGAAGAAAATAAAGGTGTTGAGGATAGATAATGTTGGAGAATTTTTTGGGAATGAATTTCAAGAGTTCTAAGAATTGCGGTATAGAAAGGAATAATACTACTCCATACAAACCTCAACAAAATGAAATTGTAGAAAGGATGAGTAAGACGTTGATGGAAAAAACAAGGAGCATGCTCAACAGTGTCAGGTTAGGACATGAATTTTGGGCAGAGGCAGTGGGTATTACATGTTACATGATAAATAAATCACCCTCATCAACGTTGGTGGAAAAATCTCCACATGAAGCATGGACTGGTAAGAAAACATTTTTTGAACATTTTAGAGTGTTTGGTTGTGATGCTTATGTAAATGTTCCAAAGGAAAATAGTAAAAAGATAGATAATAAAGCCAAAAGGTGTATCTTTATTGGTTATAAATCTGGTATGAAAGGATTTAATATTTTGAACCTGGAAACTAAGAAGACTTCTTAAAATTTGTATATATTTTTAGAGAGGTTAAATATGTTCCCAAACATGAATTCCTACCAAGGCAAGAAGAACTTGTGAAAATAGAGTTTGAGCTAGATTATGCAAAATCTGAATCAATGGAAGAAGATGAATCTGAAGAAGAATAACCTCATACTCTAGTATTGAGGAGATCAATGAGAGAAAGAAGGAAACTAGAAAGATATATCCCACTTGATTTTTGTCCTAATTTTTCTTTATCTATTATTGATGATGATCCCAAATCTATCTGGGAAGAAGTGAATTCAGAGGATAGTAAACTATAGAAGAAGGCCATGGTTGAAGAGATGGATGCCTTGGATAAGAATGAGGCATGGGACCTAGTTGATTTTCCAACTATAAGAAAGGCCATTGGCAGTAAATGGGTGTTTAATAAGAAGTTGATGCAGAAGGAAAAATGGAGAAATACAAAGCTCAGTTAGTAGCAAAAGGTTATTCCCGGGTAGAAGGAATTGACTTTGGTGAAATTGTTTCTCATGTTTCCAAGTTAACTTATATTATATTTATTTTACCTATTGTTGTTTCTTTTGATTTTGAATTAGAACAAATGGATGTGAAGAAAAAATTCCTACATGGGTATCTCGAAGAATAAATCTACATGAAGTAGTGTTGACGGGAGAAAATGACCACTTGCCAACGTAAGGGAAGCAACTCAGCCCAAGGTTCTTGAATTTAACCCAATTCGTTTGGTGTGGATGCTTCCGAAGGGTTTTAGGGATCTGTTATCCATATACTTCCTTCTCTTATGAGAGAGAATCCTTAAATCTCTCTTGAGTTTCTTATCGAGTATATTTACAAATAGCTAATTAGAGTTAATTTTTTTACATGTAACTAATTGTAAGTTAAATATATTTACAAAGAATTTTTACAAATATCAATATTGTACAAATATACACTTCAAAAAATCATCACAATAAAACTCACTAATGTAATAAAAAAATATTTGAATTAAAACAACTTTAAATTATAAGCTAGATTAACTTTTAAATGCAAAAGAATGGATTTAAAGAAAATAAACAACACAAACCAAACTACACTTTTAATGTAACTATTATTATATTTTGGCCAAAAGTAAAATTAATACACAAATTGTTTCACTTTTGTGTTATTAAAACAATTATTCATTTTGAATGAATCAGAGAAATCTATCCATACGAAATGAAAGATTAAACGATAAAATCCGAAAAGAAAAACAACATGCTCTTGATTATGTTACATCAATGAACATATTTGTTGTAATCATCAACTAATGAAAGACATTTCACAAATCGAGAATACACATCATATGCTAACCAAGTTAAATTCTTTAGATGAAAATCGTAAGAGAATAACTTGATTTTAAATTCAAATAATAGAATCAATAATAATTAAAGTAGACAGATGAGAAATGTTAACATCAATTTTATGAAACAAAGTAAAAACAAGTGATATTATATAATCATTAGAATTTCCCTGAATCAAAGTTAAGGAAAAATGCTAAGAATTAACCGGGTAACAGTGAAAACATAATAACAAGAAGTTGGGTTTCTATGTTAAAGAAATTCAACATGTAAAACTTACAGCCCAAGTACAGAGGTTCAATGCTACCAAATATCCATTTATGTCCATTCATTCCTCCCTTACAAGAATAATACCATAGTTTGTATAATGTTTCCAAACCAAGGTCGAATCCTCTAGCAACCCAAAAAAATATTCGCCATCATGAATCTGCTACATAATTGAAACGACAAAATATGAATTCTGGGAAACACTCGTTTATAAAATAAACACTATATTCAAAATTATTGATTTGTTTGCAAAAGTTATTGGATTTAAGCTACATTGGCCTATTTTGCAGATGGGTTTTCAACTGTTTTGCGATATTCTTCTTCTTTTGCTCAGAAATGAAGTTTGAAGTTAACATCTTGGAGTTTGACGCAAAATCCAATATGGAAAATTCCATGTTCATGACATAATGATTTCTCTCGAATTTTTCATTTTTCAGAAAATCTCCTGGGTATAAAGTAAATCAGCAAATCAGCAAATTTGCAAGTGGGTTTTCAACCGCTTTGCAAAAAAATTCTCCCTTTGGCCATAAATTGCATCCTACGTTTGTTGGTCAGCTCTCATTTCGCCCAAATTCATTTAGTCTGTTGATAATGGTCTAAAAAATTCTCAAATGATATACATATATTTGGATAAGTGATTAACATTGCAATCCAATTTCAAATATAAAAAATCAACTCCTCAAACAAACAAATCACAATAGATTATTAATTAATATAATCTATTGTTACCTAGCTAAATATCTTAAAACAAATAAAATAATAAAATGTATTTAAATTAAATAAATATATTTACAAATATATATTCACATCAATAATATATATTAATGTATAGATATATAAATTAATTAATTATTGGATATCACAATTTAGATCCTATAATGCTAAGATAATGATTATATCTATTCTTTAAGAAATTTTTAATTTCTTGTTTGTCTTTGTTCATTAATTTTTTTTAAAATTAAATATTTTTCGTGAAATATTTAAGAAAATAAAAATGTTCGACAAAACATCACAGAAAGGAAATCAATAAGTCATCGTCTTCAAACCAAACAAGACAAAATAAAAACATAATGAAAAATATGGTTTTTCCAAAATTTGAATGGGGAACCCTAAATTTTGTAAAATTTTATGGGGATTTTTTGGGAGCCCAAAAAGAAGCTAGAAGGCTTTGCAGTGAAGGGAAATAAAGAGATATTATATAAGATAAAGAAGTCACTATATGGTCTGAAGCAACCACCTAGTAAGTGGTACCAAAAGTTTGACATATACATTCTTGGATTGGGATTTATGAGAAGCATGGATAATTATTGTGTATCTTCCAAGTAGGTTGGTAATCACTTCATATATGTAGTGTTGTATGTTGATGACATGTTGTTGGTAGAAAATAACATGGATATTATTAAGGAGGTGAAATTGCAAATATCCTCCAAATTTGACATGAAGAATCTCAATGCTAACTTCATTCTGGGAATGGAGATTAAAATATATTGTGCAAACTAGAAACTCTTGTTGAATGAGAGAAAATATGTTGAGATGATATTGAAAAGGTTTAATATGTAGAAAACTAAACCAATCATGGTTCTTATTCTTGTAGGTTTAAATTTATATGCAAATCGGTTTCCCAAGACACGAGAAGATGAATATGACATATCCCATGTTCCATATTCTAGTGTGGTTTGTAGTTTGATGTATGCAATGGTATGTAATAGACTGGACATTAAACATGCAGTGCGAGTTTTGAGAAGATTTATGTCAAAACTAGAGAAGGAGCATTGGACAATAATAAAGAGGGTTTTCAAGTATTTGCGTGACACTTCTAGCTATGGATTATGCTACCAAGGAAGACCAGAATTGGACAGAGTGTTGAACATACATGGGTTTTTTGATGCAAACTGGGATAGAGATCTGGATCATACAATATCTAGAAGTGGGTATGTGTTTAACCTATTTGGAGAAGAAATCAGTTGGATGATCAAAAGTCAGACTGTAGTGGTACTCTCAACTACAGAAGTTCAATACATGACAACCACTCATGCATGCAAGGAAGCAATTTGGTTACCAACATTGTGTTCAAGTATTGGGTTGGTACAACAAGCAGTAAGGTTAGATTGTGACATTCAGAGTGAAATATTCTTGGCAAAGAACCCAACTTATCATTCAAAGAAAAACAATATTGATGTTCAATATCACTTTGTGAGAGACATGGTTGAAGGCAAGAATGTGTTATTGGAGAAGGTTAACACTTTAAAGAATGATGTAGATTCATTAACAAAGTTGGTGAGCTATGAGAAGTTCTCCTGGTGTAGATAAACAATGGGAATTCTCGCCCTAGATTATTGACTATGTAATCTTGTAACCCCCTATATGAAAAGAAAACAAAAAGTGGGAGAATTTTGGGTAGGTGTTATATTGTTTTCATGTGTGTGGGGGTGTGTGTCAGATTTGATGATAGCATCTGATGATCCCTCCACCCTTAGCTCTGTGTGTCATGTGTGTCAGGTGCTTTCCTAAGGGGGTCCCAAGTGGGGGTAGGATCCCCCCTAGTTATATGTAGCGTTAGTCTTCGGGGGATAGCTTAGATCTGACGAGGTTCAAGGAAGCATCCCAAAATTGTTTTTTGGCAGTTTTTGCTATTTTATCATTTTTCACTATTTTTAGCAGTTTTCTAAATTAATCCCAAATTAAGGAATTAGGGTTTTGGTAGCTATAGAATACCTAAAATATTGTGTATATATTTTATTGTGAATGGTGAAATAATACAATGAAGAGTTGAGAGGTGTGGCACCAAGGAAGGTTAATTTTATCTCGGTTAAGGGTTTCCACTGTAAATCTATGTGTATTGTGTATGAACCATTGATTAATTTATGTTTTTCTTAGAATCTATATACATTTCTTTACTTCACATATTTAAAACTTACAATATCCACCAAAAAGGTTATTTGACGGAGAAATAAGGTGACTTTGATACCACAAAAAGGGAACATGAAAAGAGGTTGTTGGGTGATTCGAACTGGTCATTTTTCTTTGGGAAGTACTATCCTTTATTGATCATGCATCATTATAATAATTCAAACCAATATTTGAATTATGTGTGTGTATCATGTACATGTTGTCATATTCTTTGGAAAAGACAAAATCTCACACGAGTGAAATGTCTTTGAATGTCTTTTATTTCATTATTTTATTCATTCCATTTGTGGGAAATGGGAAGAGGCATGCTCCCCAATCAATTTTCCTCTCCCATTTTAAGGATATATTATTCGATGGTTGTTATGGATGTTATTCCTACAAATGGAAATATAATCCCATGTAATTATTGATGATAAGAGCTCATATAAGTTGGGGGAACTTGTCACTGTAATTGTGAAAAAAATGGGGATGGATTTAGAGAGAAACCGTGGATAGGATTTACACAAGAGATAAATAAAATACCTTCAAACATGTAACTTATTATTTCTACTCAATGACAATTTTAGGGCCAAGTGTTTTCTCCTCTAGGTTATTCCTAGAAGGAAATTGATGACTCTTTTTGCATGTAATAAAGAGAACTATAAGGGAAGAAGATCCCTAAGGGACTATTGAGAATATAAGGGAAATATCTTACTTATGTTATGTAAGGAAGTTTAAAAGAGTGATATGGTTTTTTGATGGTTGGATGAAGGTTTGGTGTGCTTTTTATTGAGTATATTGGCTATGTAATAAGAGTAATGGGTTGGGATTTGTGAGATTATATCCCCATAGAGATTCCTTTTCCCTAGTGGTATTACGATCTATATTTGGGGTTGAATCTATAGTTGATTCCTATGGTTGGGTGGTATATCACTCCTCAACAACTAGTTTGGTGGACATGGTCTTAATTATAGATAAGTATTCAAAATTGTCTTTCTATGGAATGTTTTTTTCTGCTAATATTCAGGGATGATTTTAAGGATGGAAATTTATTTTAAAATGTAGAAACCTTAGCGAATCTTACTAATCCTTCATATGTCAACTATAAATGTTTGGCGATATTTTTGTAAAAATATTCAAATTTCTAAGTATCTTATATAGTTTTTATAAAATTTTGGCTATTTTTAAGGTAAAATAATTTTATCATACAGAATTTGGGCGAATAATTTTTAAAATAGCGAATCTCATTTTTGGAAAAACCATGGAAAATTAGCCCATGAGCGAAATTTAGCCCCTAAAAACAAGATTCACTATTTTAAAATGATTCGCCAAAATTCTAAAGGATAAAATTATTTTACCTTAAAAATCGCCAAAATTTTATAAAAAATATATAAAATCCTTATAAATTTGAATATTTTTACAAAAATATCGCCAAACATTTATAGTTGGCATATGAAGAATTAGTAAGATTTGTCATGGTTTCTACATTTTAAAATAAATTTCCATCCTTAAAATCATCACTGGTTAGTTCCCAATGGATAATGAAGGCATATAGTAATGATGTCACATTTTTTTGTTTCATCATTTTTCATTTAAAACACCATATTAAGATATTTTACACACTTTGGAATAAGTAGCAGTATTTAAAATAAATGTTTAACTAAATGAAACTAGACCTTTTCTCACTATGGAAAACTCATCATAGTCTATGTTGTATGATTAGAGAGTGAATTTTCCAAGGCCATTTACATTTGAAACTAGAAGTTGATTGATTGAGAGGAAATTCCTATAACAACAAGAAGTAATTTCTAGGAAGGTTCCTCTAACACAAGTGTCAAGCATGAGGTAAAATCTAGTAAGCATTAAGATCTCTCCTCACACTTAAGTAGTGAGTGAACACATAATAGGGTATTTTGAATTAGTTAGAAATTTACTTATATCCATACTTTCTTTCTAAATTTTAAAATATGGGATGAAGTATCATATGTCCCTGCTCAACATGAACACTTGACACTTGATTGGTATTCACAGTTCTCTATCATGAAGAGGAAACAATAATAGATTTTCCTAGGTTCCATAAAGGTGTCTACATATAGGAATTACATGTAGTATTTGAAATAGATCCCTAGTGTTTTTTGAAGCTTTCCCTAGAGGTTTCCTTATTTTGAGGGGTATTTAACCTTCAATGGTGACTGGGAGGTTATGGCAACTTTTTATTGAGCTTTGTTGTTTGGACTTCGGCTCGTATCATCCTAGGCTAACCTTCACAAGGATCCTTTTTTACTACTCACTTGTACAATATTTCCTTCTTCTTTAAGGTAGTCTTCCAAGTGCCTTATTCATTAATATAGACTTGATGAAATATACAATTCAAATCCTTCTTATCAAAGTGAATTTCATGTTGCGTCCAATCTAACAAGTCATTGGTCTAAGGAAAAGGGTATTAAATCTTGAGATTGATCTTATTTAGAGATCTATAGTCAATCCACATTCTTGAATTATTATCCTTATTTGGTATTTAAATAACATGGGAACAACATGATAGGGTACTTGTTCTTATGACTCTTTTATCCAACAACTTATATAACTACTTGTTCACTTCATCTATTTCTAATATTGATTTTCTATACAAAATTATGTTTGGTAAAGGGAATTCTCGTAGTAATTATGTCTAATGCTCACTTCCCTATTAGGTGGCATTGTTTTTGGATATTGGAATGCTTTTATATATGTTTGTAAAAAAAAAAACTAGTTGATGATTTTTCTATTTCATACATCCTTCCAAGTATGCCTTCATGTCCACTAATTCAATGTATTTATATTTCTATATAAAGAATAGAAGTGCATACTTCTTACATGATTTTATCAATATCTTAGCTTAGTTTGCACTCACAAGAGAGATCTTCGAATTCCCCTCATGTGTACTAATGATAAAATATTTATCATTCTTGGTTAATGGGTATCCAATTTATATTCTCATGAATATGGAATCCCTCTTATACATGTTGGGACTACCAAAACTACAACATAGGAATCAATAGGTACTACATCTACTTCTATTTAATTAATAAAATTTACACTAATAGAAAATCTAAGATTACACTACTTGGTAAATTTTAAATCTAATTCCTTGGTTACCCATCCAAAAGGGTATCGATGACTTTTATCATTAATCTCTAAACCAACATTACATGCTATATTCTCTATTATGAGGTCAACCTATGAACTAGAATCTAACAATGCATCAGCAATGTTGTTCTAATCTAAATATTGGTATCGAAGAACATAGTCATCTCCTTATCCTCTTTGTAATGGGGGATACTTAGGTTCACTTCCTTCTGAATTATGGAAGATGCATTTAGGAATCAATAGGTACTATGTCTACTTTTATTTAATTAATAAAATTTACACTAATAGAAAATCTAAGATTACACTACTTGGTAAATTTTAAATCTAATTGCTTGTTTACCCATCCAAAAGGGTATCGATGAATTTTATCATTAATCTCTAAACCAACATTACATGTTATATTCTCTATTATGAGGTCAACCTATGAAAGAGAATCTAACAATCCATCAACAATGTTGTTCTAATCTAAATCTTGGTATCGAACAACATAGTCATCTCCTTATCCTCTTTGTAATGGGGGATACTTAGGTTCACTTCCTTCTAAATTATGGAAGATACAATGTTTTCATCTACACATGACTTTATTTCCATCTCCTTTCCCTTTTCCACCATAAATTCTTCTTCTTGTGATTCATCTTCAAATACAATTTCCAACATTTTACTTTAGTGTGCTCATTAATATTTCATTAGTCTCAATGGTTGTAAAGGTTTATGTACACATGTGTAGTTGCAAAAATATTCTTATTTCCCCCCTTCCCCTTTTTTCTTCTTTCCCTTATTGGAAGCTCCATGTTGGTATCACCACTTTGAACCCCTTGGTCTCCCCTCAATAGATTCAATACACTAGGATTTCACACTAGCCGCATTTATATACTAGGACTTGAATATAATACCTTTCCTTCTTATATGACTATGAAGAACACCCATGTACTTCATGACCGCATCTACGTTATTTGAATTATCCCCAATTGAATGACTTTCTTTTGGATCTTTGTACTGTATACTCTTGACATACATTATTCCCTTTTTGTTGTCAATAATAGTTCCACTAATTCATTTGGTCCTCTTCATACCCAATAGGATAAAATTAGTTCTTGAGGAGGACTTTGAACACATCCCACATAGTTATTGGTAGGTATTCCCCCCGTCCTAAGGGCATTAGTGTATCTTTCCTACCAAGTATGTGCACAGTCTTGTAGATAAGAGTCTATTAAAATTTATTTTGTTCTCCTCTCATACATTATGTAGACTAAAATAGATTTATAATGGTTGAAACCAATTATCCATATTAATTGTGTATACCCTCACCTTCATAAGGCTTGATCTTGAAAATTGCTTCAAATTTAAATAATTGTTGAGAAGATTGGTTTACTAGAGTTCCCTTTTYATAGCTTTGGTTCTTCTCTTTCCTRAAATCCTCATGATAYTATAGYTTCTTATRAGATTTGGACTACTCCAAAATGGGTTGATATTTTTCTCAAGAGTAGCCATGAGTAAGGCCATTCTGTTGGAAATGCTATCTACTCAACCTTCCAAAYTTGTAAATGTTATTTCACCTTCATCAATGGGTCCTTGATGGTKCTCATCTTCCATTTCTAAGGAGTATAGTTTMTTCTTAAMCTTTTTCATTCCYATCTCAAGATCCACAAGGTGCATCTCTCTTGCAAATTTAGACTTTGTGAATTAGGTAAGCATATACTACATTCAAACCACACAATGCCCAAATAAATAATCTAYGATAACAATATTATMTGTAAATCATGTTGGATATTCCAATGGTCAAATCCCCAAAACATATATATAAGTTACAACTACTACAATGAAGCTATGCTAACTATGTGATTATCTTTTACATAGTTTTAGTGTTTTTGCAAAAATAAAAACACATTATTCATATCATTTAACTACCGTGATATAGAAAAACAAAACTATAACATAAAGCACACACACACAAAAACAATATTTACCTTGAGAAATCCAATGTAGAAAAACCAAAAAAAAATGAAGAATTGTGCTTTTGACTTTTATATAATAATGAAGATTACAATGAATATTAGATAGTGATCCAAGCTCTTTGTGAAGCTATGAGATGTTATCCTATTCTACAATCTCCTATAGAATAAATCTCTTTATCCACTATGTTTGTATCTCCTCTGCACTCACTTCTCATGATATGTTACAACAATGGTGTGAAAGGAAAGTGGTCTTGTTTCCCTCCTTTTCCTAGGCTTAGGATTTTTATGGATAGAATTAAAGTTAGGTTTAGGGTTTTAGAACCATCTTGGAATCGTCATGATGCTTCCAAAAGTATCTAGTGGGTTTCCATATGTAACTACTAACTCTACATGTGGTGAGATGACATGGATACCATTGGGACTTGTGGGAAATAATTGTACTACTACCTTGCCATGAGACACCAATTTCACATATAGACTTTGTTTGATGAAAAAAAACATTTTTGGAAGCTACCGACACATAGAATGCAATGTTGACTTCCAATACACATATCCTCAAGGTTTGAGACCACAAAACTCCACTTCTTTGAACCCATACAAAAGGATTTCCATTTCTAGTTCGTTAACGCATTTTTTAAGAGCTAACCCAAAGCATCCCATCATAGGTCACAAATTCTTTCTTCCCCATTACAGAAAATAAATAAAATGATATCGTAACTACGTAGATCCATTTTAGAACAACATCAATGACCAAGATGAAGGTAAATATAAGATATGTGTGCTCCAATATGACGAACTAATTAATGGTTCTCATAAGTCTTAGGAAACTTAAACCATGAAAATAAACATAATAAAACAACCATATATTCAAACAACTTTAAAAAGTGTACCGATCCCCTTTTATAACTATCTTAGCTAAATTCAATCAAAGTTGAAGCATATTCCCTTTATATGCTAAATTTCATTTCCAGACGGATTTGATAACTTATTAGAAACAAAGTGTTGGATTTGATGCCTAAAACATGATCCTCTTATTTTGCATTAGAAAGAGAGGAAATTATTACTCATAAAATATGTACTTGGAAAGCATATGGTTATCAAAATTTGCAAAAATGTTTAAAGGGCATGTTGTAGGTTTTAAACCTTTACAATATAGCAATGCAAACAAAAATTCTTTATTAAGAAGCAAGAAAACAATAGCATTTACACATAGTACTCATAAATTTATCCTAGAAACCCTTAATGAAGAAAACCAACAAAATCTTTGGAGCACCTCTAACTCTCATTATATAAACTTCAACATTACAATCCAAAGAGAAACCCCAAATTTTGTTATCTCGAGGGCTGGGCCCCAAACAAACAGCCCCCTTGCTTCCATTCCAATACACGTGTTATACAAATCATCATGACAATCCGCACTTAGCTCAAAGTCTAAATATATGGTTTACCTTATGCAAGTCTTCCCAACAATTTTTTATACTTACACCAACCTATATCTCAGTTAAACAAATAATTAACCAAGCTTGAACTAAACACGCTTAAGATTTTAAGTTGAATTAGTTGGTTTCCTGTGTTAGGGTCTTTAAATCTATGCATGGCAAATCACGTCGATAACAAATCCTCCTTATATTTCATACTTTTCCATTTTATACATTTTTATGGATGATAGAGTAGGACCTATACTCTATTTTATATATAATTCAATCTTGGATTCTTTTTATATATGAACTTTTGAATTAGCTTGGATCATAAAATTATAAACATGGTATACAATGATGAATGGTAACCCATATCTATTAAAATTTGTGAATTAAAAGATTAAAAAAAATCTTGATCTCTCGAAACTATTTTAAGTATCCTACCAAATGTGAGATATGATATCCGTAGTAATATACCAAATGTGAGATATGTTATCTTTATCTAAGAAAGCTCAACATTGATGTTTGATTTAGAATTTGTTGTGTACAGGGAAATGAAGAGGGCATTTCCTATGTGTCCTAATGGGTTAGAAAACGCCAATAGAGAAACATAATAGCATGGTTGTCCAAGTAGTAAAGTGTTCCTTTCTATTGGACAATGATTGACATGCTATAGGTAGTTACAAGCCTAAATAGTCATTTAGAAGTAAGTATTTATTTAAACTTTTATAGTATGCCTAAATAGTCATTTAGAAGTATTTGTTTAAACTTTTGTAGTATACATTGAGTCTACCATTTATCTATTTTATGTATTATATAAATATTTTTCAATGATAAAATGATAATACAATTTTGGAAAATATTAACAATGTGCTTTTGGTTATTGACTTTGTTTAAAGGAATTCAAACCATATGATAAGATAATGTAGTGAATTTTTGTAAGATAATTAAAATAGTATAGTTATTTTAAATTAAAAAATCTTTTACATAAAGTTGGATTAAAATAAGATTTTAGATAAATTCAGAGATTAAGCCGTTGGATTAGGGTTTATGGTTTGATGCCAAGAAACGGGGGGCTCAACGTGGTTTGTTTTAATAATTAGAGTCAGAAATCGCGCTTAAGGTTCGGGACTCGGATCAGAATAAAGATTGGCGACGTAGGTTAGCATCAGAATTTGGATTCAAGGTCTCGGATTCGTAGACAGTCGGATTTATTGGCAAGTTAGTAAATATTGTGG
>SNQJ01S0063094.1:22198-44133 GCA_010110895.2 Picea sitchensis | reverse complement strand
ATGGGGGTATAAACATGGCTGAAAACAAATATCTGTGAATTAGGAAGATAATCAGGATCCACAACCAATATTTCTCCATTTGGTTCACCTAGGTAAAGACCTCTATTCCATCAAACTTCTTTAATTCAATCTTGGGAAAGTTGAATTTAGGACCCCCACCATAATGAAATCCACTATTAGATTTAGATTCACTAGTTGGAAATGACTTATTATTGGCATTTTGTTCAACATGAATACTACCTTTATTTTCATGATTTCCTTGCATTTTGATATCTCCTTTAAGGAGTCTCTCATCTAGAGCTTGAAAGATCATGGAAGACATGGAATTTTGCATTTCCTTCATGGAATTTTGTATTTCTTTTTATTTTATTTTCATCCATCTTATTTTCCATTTCTTAAATTTGTCTTTGTGAGATTACCCAATTATTAGACTTGTCACTCAAATCATTAAGTTGTTCCTCCAATTTGGACAACCTGTTATGTATGTATTCATTTTCTTCTTGAGTCATAGATGAAACTTTTGGAGGTTTAATTGGTGTTGACATCTTTTTGGGACCCATATGGAGTAATAATAATAATAATCCTCTATTATATATTTATGATAAATTTTGAATCACCATAAACAAATCTTCCAATAAAAAGTTATGCCAATTGTAAGTCACATACCTTTTAAACCCTTAATTTGGAGTTTGTCCTCTTGGTTGACCTTTCTTATGATTTAATTCTGAAATTTCGGCCCTTATGAGTCTGAAATTTCAGCATGATTACTCTGATACGTCCTCTCTTCAATGCCACATATCTGATCAAAAGTGGATGTGCCAAGTGGAACTTAGGGTAACTTCCCCACACCTTGTTGATTTTTGGCCTTTCCAGTAGAGAGAACTTGTACAACGTTCCACACGCACAATATTTGATATATAATTCTAAAACTTGTACAAAAACTACTACAAAATGTCTTATTTTCAATGCAATCGATCTCACTAAATTTGGATCCTCTATGAATAAGATATGATGATTTTACTTGGAACACTTGTTTGAGACTAGTTAATAGAACTAGTCAGATACCCTATCTTCCACACAGTGTATCTCCAAAATTAGGATGACCCATAAGCTGAAATTTTTATCACAAATACCTTGATATGTCCTATAAATAACCTCCAAGCTTCATGGTTTGAATCATCCCCCAAAAAAATTATAGTGAAAATTTTAAGATGACAAGCTTGGAGAAGAAAAACCCTAGGAATCAGTGAGCTTTGTTACCAAATGTTATGATCCAACACCTTAAAAATGATTAAAAGTCAATAATTACAATCCACTTCAAGGGGGAAACCTCCTTTTACAATATATCCACTTCAAAATACAATATGAGATGAGATAAGATGATCATAATACTAGATCTTTCTCTCTCTCTCTCTCTCTCTCTAGAGAGAGAGAGAGAGAGAGGTACAATTATGTTGAAAGGGTGCAACGAAGGGTTCTAGCCAACCTAAACATATAAAACTATAAATGTAATAATTCAATATCTAGGGCTTAATAAGGCGTTTTATACATAACATGGGGCTTTGTCTAGGGCTTAACAAACCAACTCAAGATGAGTTGGTAGGAATGGTCAGGGTGTTGTGCCCTCTTTTTTCCTAAGTATGAATAGTGCATAACATTGATAAGAAAAAGATAGATCCATCAAAGATCTAGAGTCACAGAAGATAAAGTATTTGGACAAGGACAATGATGAGGATCATTCATGGAACCTAGGCACTCACACCCTCTAC
Organism: Picea sitchensis; assembly: GCA_010110895.2. Classification (NCBI taxonomy): domain Eukaryota; kingdom Viridiplantae; phylum Streptophyta; class Pinopsida; order Pinales; family Pinaceae; genus Picea; species Picea sitchensis. Next base: position 42,364 of record SNQJ01S0063094.1, on the reverse strand, counting down.
ACATTTCCCTAAAGGTGCAAATCCATTTTTGTAGAAGTGGGTTACAACTATTAGATTCTAGATCGTTCTAGAATATTTTGTAACCAAATCATCGACCTATATATTGATGTTAATGTGGATATGTAAAGGTGGTTGTTGTTGTTGAGTTGTTATCATCGATATGTTCAATAGAACAATATATTCTCACATAGGATGAACACCTTCAGTAACCCCTCACACAACCAAATCAAATATCAATACATCAATGTTTTTACATGGTTAAAACCATTGAAAAGAGGAACAGTCCATGACCCCAACCAACGTGGCCACTTGAGGCAATATATTAATGCAAAAGAAAAATGTTTTACAAGAGAGTTTTTCACAATTGTTCATCAACACATGACACTCCATGCTATTTAAATAGAGATCATGGACTAGTCGGGTGTTAAGTCACAGATCGATAGACCCGTTAAAATTGAGGAGAATATGAGCCATCAGAACACTCTATCTCTAGAACATATTGTGACTGTCAAATTACATAACTACACATGCTTACTAAAGAAACACACTTTTTACCTAAAGACATATTAAACCAAGTTTATCTTAACTAACTCTTAAGTGTCTAATATCCTAACATGATATGGTTGGTTAATATTGTTGGTTGTCGTTAGTGTTGTGGATTATAAGTTGTGTAGTTTGTCTTGATTATGAGACTAATAAATTTTGGTCATGACGAAGGTGCAAGGCTTGGATGTAATCCATTTTGTTGCTTAATATAATGGGGTTGCATCATTATTTTGCTCATTTGTACTTTGTTACAGTGTATTTTGATGATGTTTACATAGTTGTAATCTTTACATATGCATCACTTCCTATTTGTATAAATGAATGTGATTAAATGTTAACTCACATATTTTGTATCTCCACTAATATTTAACACTTTGTAGCTTAATTAATCAATAACTATCAAGGATGCCTTGGATGAGACATCCTTCCTATGGAAGGTTGAATATGACATGATACTAGACTACCACAAACCTTTGTTGGAGAACCTTTGCAGACCCTAGGTCTATAAAAGAGTCAACACCTTGAATGAAAAAGGGATGGTGTTAGCTCCAAAGGAGACTACAATGAAGTCAATTTAGGAGGAAATGATCCTAAGGAAGCATTTTATTGTATATAACATAGAAACAACATGATAGTGGATTTCATTAAGAGAATAAACAAGCTAGAATAGAAAGGGTGAATCATCCATCAAGAAGTGGAAGACACTACTGTCAATGGCTAGGTTTGATAAATCAGATATAGTTGGGTGAAAGAAAATGGATCCATGTGGGAGAATCTCTTCACATTTTGGTGTGAGGAAATAGTAATCCCAATTGATACATAGGAAGAGAAAATTAACTTGGTCTTCGAGCAGATAAGGGAATAGTTTCCTAGTTTGAAGAGAATCATTATTCTCATCAATTGATCAAGAAAAAACCAACTTAGTTGGAGGTGAATTGATTGCCTATGAGAAATTTGTCAAGCCACCAAAGGAATATAATTTTGCCTCTACATTCAAGAAATCAATTGTATGTCTACATGAAATCAATTTACAATTCCTTTGATTGAATCAATTTGGTTGTGATGGACTTGTGGGCATTGTGAGCAACCTCTATAAACAAATTAATTGAGCATTGGGGCAAAATATATTTATCTCAAAGGAATGGATTTTCCAAATAGAGTTGATTTAGTATTCATTGGAGAGATTGAATTGGCAGCCTAGGAATCAATTTGAGCTATGAGGAAATTGTTTTCAATTGGAAGGAATTGAGTTGCCTCAATAGAATTTGACTTGCATCCCTTGAGGGAGATTGATTTGGGGATTTAATCATGTTGAGAGAGGAAGAAGAGAGAAGTGAGATTCTCTCTATGCACTCTTTTGGGTTTGGATATCTTAGTGGTTGCTAAAATTAGAAAAGGCTTTAGCACTTAGAAGAATAGGACAGAGGGAGCCATCAAATCAATTATAGAATTTGATATATGGAATCATTGATAGAGAGATTCATTCAAGCATTGAGTGCATATTTGGAAGTTTCCCATATTGTAGTAGTTGGAAACGAGACAACCTTCGATTCATGGAAGGAGGAGGTATAGTTCTATGCTTTGAAGTCAATGCATAAACCTAGATTCTAGAACAAAGGAGAAGGTAGATATATTAATATGACATACAACCATTAGTAGTTTTAATGGTGAGTCATCTCCAGAGCAAGAGAAGGAATTGCTAAATTCTTGGCCATTATCCAAACAATAGAAGTACAACAATCTTTACTAGTTGTGTGTTTGAAGTATATTAAAGGAAGTTCCTTTCTTGTGACCTTGATTCACTACACATGATCAATAAAGCTCTAGTTGAGCTTCATTTGAAATCTATACTTTTCTGAGATTCTCAAAATAAACCTCCTCTTTGAATATGGTTTCTTCCCATGCCCATTCAGTCTTATAAATTATATGTATGTTATTTTAGTGTTTATTCTTTACAATTTTATTTAAATACACTATAAATAACATTATAATAAAACAAATACACAACATAAATGATTGATAATAAATCAACATACTCAATTTAATGTAAATTTAAATATACTATAAATAACATTATAATAAGACAAAAACACAACATAAATGATTGATAATAAATCAACATACTCAATTTAATTTTTACATTAAATTATAATTTGCATTCATTTTGATGAATCAAAGTAGCAATAAACTTATTAATTATAAATAAAAAAGTATATACTTCTTAATATAAACTTTACCTAATCCAACCAAAAAAGTTATCTCCTTATATAATTCCAAAAGGGATTATTACCATCCAATAAGAAATAGATATATGTAATTATAATAAACATAGATTATTACCATCCAATAAAAAATAGATATATGCAATTATAATAAACAGAACAAAACATAGGACACTCATTTACTTTTAAAAAGTTCATAAACCATCACATATATATTTCTTGAGTATAATCGATGTTTACTTGAGAACAATTACCCATTAAGAGCTTTCTACCTTACGTGCTTATATATATTTTTAAATAAATGATTCCTACATGCCATCTCTAACTATTATCTTTTCAATTTTGATGCTATTTAGAGTGTCAACTAGGAGATAGTGGTTGTAGAAGCTGAGAAAAGCAACTTGGCTATTTGGATAGTAGTCACGTGGAAGGGCCATAGGATCACTCCTGATTGCAGAGCATCACAGCATTTATTTCTAGCCAGTTTAGATTAATTATGAGTCAAAGATTGAAAGTGCCTTTAGTATCCAACAAGAAATTAAACTCAGATTTAGTTATGTAGAAGATTTAATAAATGACTTAGCCAACTATGTCCAAATTCAATCAGCATTATAGGTATGTTCTCCACTATGAATTTATGTTTAATTTATGTTAAATGATTCATATCAGTCAAACTTGTTGGAAAGGGTATTGGAAACTTTTCATTCATAGAATTGTTTGAATGCCAAAAAGTGTGGATATCAAATTAATCATGCTTAGTTTATTGAGGAACGAAGAGTACCCAAGTGCTTGAAAATATTTAAGCATGAAATATATCCAATAAAACCATTAACACATTGTCAAAGCTTCCATTTGTTATGTGCAAACCATAGAATGATACAACTGTGAATTTACTAAGATAGCAGATTATCATGTGGTCAAAGTACTCAGCGTTCAAGTAAATTTCACATTTAGTCATTTACCATTTAAGTGAGGGAGAGCAAGGAAGTTAAAGTGTAACTTAGGTAAAATCCACTTGTTTTAAACTAGTTAAATTTGAAATAAATAAATAAATAAAATTGTTGGAAATAGAATTTAAGATCTGATTTATGCAATCACATAGCATTTTAAATCAGCAAAGAGAGATTAAGGATAAACTCTAAACCCTGAGGAGTTTTAAGAGTTTCAGCATAGATTAAGTGTATTGGTGCTCTTGAGATAAAGTGTGAAAAAATCATTGTTAGAATCCTTTGAATCAGAAAATTTTCCAATAAGCATAGTTCACATTTGTGATGATTAGTTGCACCTCTAAAACAGGTCATTGAGACCTTTTATACATAGATTTGATGCATTAAACCAAATAAAACATGAAAAGTTAAAACAATGAGGTATCAATCTCACTCAAAACAATCCTCATACCCTCAACAAGGTTAAAAAAGCACAAATGTATCATACCCTCAACAAGGTAAAAACATGTATCAAACGTTTGAGAAAAACCATGTGAATGTGAGTTAAACCTTAAGATAATTTCCAATACTCATGATAGAATCGAATAAATTAGAACCACAATGTTATCAAACTTTGAAGGATTATTCCTAATCTACTTCTTGTTTTTTCATTAGATCCATCAAAACATCATAAATCAAACCATTAGATCTAAAGAGCTGCAAAACTTTAGTTAGATTAGAGCATGAAAATGAAATGTTTTGCATTAGAAATCAAGCCTATTACTAGATCTAAATTAATTGGTTTGAAGACTTGATAATTGTTTTGCAATTTGGATATGCAAATTTAACTTCAACAAATCCTAAATTGCCAAATAAACAAAATAAAAGGCAAAATTGTTAAATGAGCGATTAAAAATACAAAGGAAGACCTGTTCCTACCCCACTTAGGTTATGGGGGACACTTGATCTATTCTTGAGTATATGCTTGTATATTTAGTACTTGAGGTCACTAGCACTATGAAATATTGCTTAGTAAGCTTCAAGCTTTGGATACTTGAAACACTACAAGAATCTAGGGAAGATTAATCCTATGAGGAATTAACCTAAGTACTACAATATGAAATTTAACTAAGCAAGTGAGAGAACAAAAACCTAAGATATCTATGCTCAATACAATAATTTTAAGCCTAGAATTTAAAAAAAAAGAAGAGATAGGAGACATCCATTACCTCAAATGCATTGCTTGATGTTGTAGTAGCTTCTTTCTTCCTAAAACCCTACAATATCAAATACCCTCTATGATAATTCTAGAACATATACTAAAAAATTAGACAAGTATCACACAAGAGCTTTTGCTAGGAAAGCAAGTTCTTCCAATTGATTTCCAACAAATACAATGAGAGAGGAGCCCTTCTTATATAGATAAGGCACCTCACAAAACACATGGGTGAAAACCATGTGTTAGTACAATACCATGTGCTAGTACAATGTACTCAAGCAAAACCAGGAACTAGAACACGAGGCATTCTCAATACCATGTGCAAAAACCACTAAGAAATGTCAAATGGTCCAAAAGGTGACGTGCCCTCATGAATGAGCTCTAACCACCCACATGTGTGGCTAAGAAAAATAAAATGCACCCTCCATGTGTTCTAACGGCTCACATGTGTGGCTTCAAGAAGTAGGGTGTTGAGTAGTCAAGCGCAACAATAATTTCCCCGTAACAAATTTTAGCAACATCATAACTAAGTCAATTTTTGCCAGATTTTCTATTATAACCTCATTTCTGAAATCTCATGGCCATTATGCATCTAGTGACATTGATTTGGGGGAATTATGGGCTCTCTATCAAAGACAACAACCCTTGAAGCTGACCACCCTTAAAATATGTGCTAAAGTCACCTCATAACCACCTCTAATCATCCACATGTGTGCGGATATTCCTCCAAGATGAAAAGTATGCCCTCATGAGGTGGTCTAGGTGGCATCCATGATGGTGTTGAGTCCTTGTTATCATCTAATACACTATCATGAATCTCAATGCAATGACATGTATCCCAATGAAAATGGCATGGATCCTAATGCAAATAGATATGATTGTATACATACACATGGATCCCAAGGTAACAACACAAATCCCAATGCAGTGTCATGAATCCCAAGGTGGATACATGAATCTCGAGGCATGGTACACATATCCCAAAGCGTAGGTGCTACCTCCAATGCATGTACATAGATCTCAATGCAAAGGACCCACTTATAGTGGTGGATATAACCCCTTACAAGTCATTAGGTAATGCACACCAAGTGATATTGTTGGTTTAATGAACGACTCTTCCCTACTACTTGTGTTGTTGACCCAAGGTTTGTATCTTTTAGGGTACCAACAAAGCCTAAAAATATCGGCCCTTCTGGTAAACCAGAAGGAAACACAGTACACAGAATGCACTGCACAGTCTCACCCGGGATAGCTTTAAATGGGTGGTTGTAAGACTCAGGTGTTTACAACCTAGGATTGAGCAAGAGATATGGAATCTGTATTCTAAACCATTTATTATAACTTGTGTTACAAACTATTGTTATTCTCTCTTACATTATATTTTAACCTACATGGCATCTTTTCTTGATATCCCAACAACAATTAACCAAACAATATAATAACTCATTCATTCATTACACACAGCTTTTAACTACTAAAAGTATGACAAAGATATGCATGCATTCATCACATTACACAGGTATTACCGTGGTTCACCCCCTCATGGGCTACGTTCACAAAGATTTGGCTCTTGGCTCTCTTATTATGGTAGTTCTACAATTCTTGCGCCGCGCGCTTACAACTCTCCTCAGATGGATAAGATCTATATGAGGTGAACTAGATCGCACCAAGCTCCTTGGCCTACAATCTAATCCTCAAGATCTACCTTCTCTCCTCCGCTCTAGTTCCATCGCTTACAAAAGTAGTTCATTACATACCATATCAACCTCTACAAAAGTAGCAAACCGAACATTTTTATGATACCTGCATATCTATATTTATATCTATCGGGCTCTTTAGCCATTTACACAAAACTTTACAAAAACCCTAACCCTACTGTCGTTAGGTATTCCTTTATTGCATGTGTGCTTTGTTTCCTTCCAGCTGCCGCCTCCTTCTTGCATGCGCACATGCTGTGCTTCTTACCAGTTGTTGCTTTCCTCTTGCACACTTTCTTTCCCATGATTGTTCTTCCAACTGTCATCCTTCTTTGTGCACGCTTTCTTTCCCACTTCGGCCTACTGCCAACAGATATCTTCTAACAACATTATAACATAAGATTAATTTTAGAATTTACCTAAGTTTTACTATGGGAGGACAACCTTAACCCCTATTACATGTGACAAATCATAAGACAAAAGGTATTTCATAGATCCCCAAGTTAGAGGTGGGTAATATGATAGATATCTTATGGAAAGGAGTGGGGAAATTTCATGTATTGATCCTCAAAGTCATGTATGATGATGTGAATGTCTTTTGTCTTGTCCATGTATCTTTTAAGAGCTAGGAATCTTCATTAATTCTATGTTTAAACCTTTAAGAGAGTGTGTTTAGCGCAGAGTTATCACCTTGACTCTTTGTTTTACTATCCCTTTAACTTTTTTCTTTCTTTCTTCTTTGATTTCTTAGTCATTTCTTTAGATATGCATTATTAAGCATATGACTTTGGGATAAGGGCCTTTTAGTGAGGTCACATAGCTCTAACATTTTTATTGTTTAGTGTTTTATCTGCTCTTCACCTCTAACATTTTTTTGGCTTTATTTGACTTAGGCTTCTATACAATGGAGTCTTCATTTGCTTTGTTGAACCTTGTTAAATAACATTTGACAAACCAAACATGAACATAAATAACTTTCTATAAACACAATGGAAGTGAAAGGGGAAGATGTAAAGTATTAAGTATAGATAGGGATATGAGACATGCTAACCGGATCCCTAATAATACAACTTGACCCAAGAAGTGATAACACTTCTGAAGGATAATTACGCCCCCCATGATAAGACGAGACAAATAATAAAATCATTAATGTTATGAAGTGTTATTAGATTACATTTTAGTGTTTATCATGTTCACAACTAGCTTAGTAGTTATACCACCATGTCTAAGTATCAAACCCATACACGAAAACATGGCATAGCAAATGAAGTAAACAATCTAAACCAAAGTACCATGATCATGTGTAGTGAAAGCATAGTGTACCATTGCTAGTGGATACATCATCTAAGGTGTAAGAGGAATACGTTGATATGCCATGGTTGAGAACTCATGAGTGACATGAGGCTAGGTCATCATCATCTAGCTGATGGTAAAAATAGAAGAACAATTATGAATCAGGAGCTCAGGATCTAAGCAGCAACACCACACCCCTGAGACAATAGATCTAGAAGTAGTTGTCCCTGATAGGGCAACACACCATATTGGAGAATATATAAGAGAAAACTAGAATAAAGATGATTTTAGTTTTTAAATGTCAAATACAAGTGTTGTGTAATAGAACCAATGCTCATTAAAAATTTAACTTTTTTTTTTGACATTTTATGATATTTATTGTTATTCAAGTGATTTTAAAAATTCACAATTTTTTAAAAATAGTTTTTTAATCACCTTTCTAAAACAAATTAGAAACCCTTGAAAGAGCTTAAAAAGGGTCAATTTTGATGTCCTTCCATCTTTAAAATAAAATCGACAAAACAAAAATGAATGATTAGAATCAAATGTTTTTGAAGTTATGGATGAATCCGAGTCATAAGTGCTTCAGCCACCCTGTATCATGAACGAAACCATGAACCAAATGGAATGAAACCATGATTCGAGTGAAATCATGAACAGAATCACTATTTCCACTGGAATTGCACCGAAATCTATGCTAGAAAAGAGGCACGGCATCGCCGCCAGAATATATCGCCCAAGGGGGTTTTGTCCGGTTCACCCCACGCTACTGATCCAATCCTTATGTTTTTCTTAAAGCCTGCCATATCTGTAGTCAGTTGAACTGCGCGCTAGCAATAAATTAACTAACGTTTATGCGACCATGATTTGATTCTGGGCGCGCCCCCATGTTCATCCAAATTCTACTTAAAAATTAACAGAACTACTCGCTCCAGAATTTCCGTATTCTCTGGGGCCATTAAAAAACAAGGGTGTTTTTCCTATCATTTAAAAATACATCAGAAGAAAGGGCCCGTGACAGACTGTAAATATAGTAGTGGCCCAGTGGGTTGATACGAGCCCTCACCGGATTCTCATGCAAAATGAAAAACATGCGATGTAATCGATTGTATGTAGCTCTTGTTTTCAGGAGCAGCTTGGGCAGTCAGTCTTGTGTTTTAGTAATTTAATTAACTTACTCCCTCGAAATCTGTGTTGGTTAATTAGGCCCTGTGTAGCTCTGGTTTTCAGGAACAGCAGTTTTATTTTACTTTCTAGAAATCTGAGTCGGTTAATTAGGCCTGGTGGTTCTGACTCCTGAGCTTCGACTTCGACTTCGACTTCGACTTGGGCTCTGCTTTTTATGAAAGAAAAACTGCAGTAGGGAGGGGATATATACAGTGGTATTCCCAATACCCTCTGATAATTATTGTAGGAAGTTTTTAATTCCATGTGTAAAGAGTTGGAGCACAGAAAGTCGTTACAACTACTGGTCAATAATATGCTTTGTTTAAAGCATAATCCATGCTGACACTACAACTGCCATACAGTCTATTATAAGATATTTTCGTAACATTATAATGCTTCCAACTTTCCAACAATAAAGCAAGTCACTGGATATATTCCTGCCATCAGAGATAGAGCCTAAAGGGAAATGTAGAGACCCAATAAAGGACATTAGTGCAGGGCATACATGGCCGAAACAGGTCTTTTGGCTTGCAGGCACTGCAGTTTTTTGAATTGTCATTTACACCTCTGATTTTATCCTAACATTCTCTCAGTTTTTGTTTGAATGGGTTTGTTTGTTGCCCATACTTAATGAGTAGAAACAGTAAAACCATCTTTTGATTGATGGTTCTGTATATCCTTCATCTTCTGATTTTTTTAAGTATTGTTTAGAATACCTTGGTTTAGTGGTTTCCCTATATAGTTCTTGGAACATGCTTCTGAATATTCTCTTTTCTACAGTTTAACTTCTGAAAAGCTGATAGTGAATAGCATCTACCCACTTGTCATGTGTTGATTTTTGTACTTCAGATTTGTTACAGGCAACTGCAGCATAGGAGATCCCAATGGCAACGTCAGAGGGTACGGAACTATATTGAACCAGATCATTGAGAAGACCAACATGTGAAAGCATGAATGCACGCACTGCCAAGTGAGAAGTAATGTGTAGTTTGACTGTTAGGCATTTGGGGTTTGCCAAGGTCTGTGCTCTTTTCTTCCAGAAGATGTTTTGAGAAACATACATGAGGTTTTGGGTGCACCATATCATAGAGTTTCTTTGGCTGAGGACCTGATCAAGTCTAAGGGTTATTTAATATTGCTTAGGCATCAAGCTTGAGGGGTATTTAAATTTTATATTAAAAGAATAAAATATTTATTTACATTTACATTTTAATTTTAAAAGGTATTTAAATTTTATATTAAAAAGATAAAAAAATAAAACCTTCATTGAAATTTACATTAAAGCACGGACAAAACATAAACTGGACGATGATAATAGTACAGTCGCAAGCCCATTAGAGTAGCAAACTGTGAAAGTCGTTTACTTTCATGCTTATTCCAGATTATTATAATAATTTTCTTTTTTATTTCTTTGGACAATCCCTTCTAAATTGAATTGTGCATTTGATATATAAATTCTCCAGACAATGAACTACCATGCTATGTCAAGTTGATGACAAAGACTATAAAAATACTTGGCTGCAGACTCAAGCATACGTGACAATTTTGACACAATCATACATCAAAGTAAACTGAAACTTGCCTTCCTGGATAAAGGAATATCTCAATACACACAATTCTTATTGGTTGGCATAAAAAGAATTGTGAATTGCTTTAATCATTTCAATTTGCAAGAAATGCCAATCTGGGGTATCAGAGTACAAGAAATTGTATTAGTAAAACATCATGTTAGTTTAATTATCACCCTGATATCATATAAAGAGTGCTTACAGATGTATTGTTTTGACTGATATAGACTTTATTGGGTTCTACCCAAAAGATGGAACCAAGAACATCAAAATTATTGAACAGAATAAATCAATTTCCTCTTTCTTATGTGTTAATATGATTCCAAGTAGTTATTAACCAGCTTATCAACTTGCATATGATATCTTCTGTTTTTCAGGATTGGACAGATTGAAGGAGGGATGATGTGCCATAATTGAAAGAATTCACAGGAATTATGAGAGAATTCACAGGAATGAAATCATTAGATGAAAACTAGTTACTAAACCCATACTGACCAACTAACTTACCACTCATGAACTATATATGATATCCCTATTTGATTTTGTGAAAAAAAAATGCGATGCTAACGTTAGTTTTAAATTTGGACTTCAACAAGTTACTTTGGATGTCATTTGTTCTAGCATAACCACAACAAAATTGCAACTTTGGCATAACTCAGGAGAAGTACAACACATTGCATGCCCTGGAAAACGGTAGCATTCTTAAATTATTTGCATGCATAAATTCACCCAACTTTGATAGTTGTGCCTGCAATATAATTGTTAAGTCTCGCTGATATAGAATTTTGGATTTTAAACGTGGTATTAATTATTCCCAAATAGGAAAGTCTTACTGTATACTCCTCTGCGAGTAGGAAATTCCTTTTATTTTATGATATGGTCTTTCATAATGTTGAAGCTTTTTATTCATAGAATTCACAGAAGCCTTGAAATTTCGAAGGATAAGTCGGTGACAAAATGGCCTTGGAAGCGTTATGTAGTGTATAAATAGATTGCCTCCGTTTTCAAAGGGTTAGAGGACATATATGAAATATAATCATTCATTGTGTGTTTAACAGATTGCTAGACATTTTATTACTAACAACAAATAGATGATGGGTTTTCGGTCTGTACTATCTTGAAATTTTTCTTACTGTAGTATACAAAATCTACATGAATTGATAATAAAAAAATAGATGATGGTTTTTCGGTCTGCACTATCTTGAAACTTTTCTAACTGTAGTATACAAAATCTACTGACCATTTGAGTCAAAATTTATACCCTGATGGTATGACTGTGCTACAACCAACCATAACAAGTCTATGTATTGTAATCAGCTAACCAGAAATTAAATACAATATACATAGAACCATAGGCCATGGCTAGCAAGCTTGTTGGGACAACCATAGCATCTAAAGAATCCACTGACTTGAAATTCATTTGAAACACCGGTAATCTAGTGGATATAAGTACGCCATAGATGCAAGATTAAAGCTTGAAAATGTAATGCTCAGAAGAATGAGGCACATTAACGAACTAAAAGAAGAACTTACATGGCCATTGATTCCAGCTATAATCAGAGCTGTAATTGTGGAATAACTAGTTTTGGATCATTTCAATTCTAATGGTTTTATTAGAACATCTTGATGCATTGCTTTACTTGAAACATATTCATGGCATGGTAAGTTGGCAACACAGTCAACTCGGCAGACCAATACTATTCATGAAGGTCTCTGCAAAATATTATTGACAATAGTTGTCTTCATATAAAATGAATATCAATATTAGCCTCCTTAAGACACTCTACATGCCTTCAGATTCTAGTGAATTACATTGCAATTTTGCATCCTCTCAATAAGGGACGCTAGTATTGAAACTTCAAGTCTAACTTGTACTTGGTGAGAGAAAACGGGTAAACCTTTTTACCAATATCAAAAGGTTTCTTACACCAATTACATAAAATGTGCTACACCACTTATATACTTGAATCCCCTAACAAAATTCCAAGAAATCCGTCAATATCTAGCATTTGTCTTCCATAACAAGAGACCTCACATATCTATAATATGTGCAAAACACACAGATTGATGCTGTGAACAGAATCCTGTATCCTTTTCGTGTGTATGTCCGTGTACTTTACCTCAGTGATGTGGGAGGGTGTTTTATCGTGGATGAATTTTTTTCATCAGATAAATTTTAATTTACGTGCAGAATGAATGGCACAGTAATTTGACCAACAGTACAATGACTTTCAATTGAGAAAACCACTTGTTAAAACGTTTCAACTTATTTGTCCTAGACAAAAAAACATAAAATAAATCTTATGCAAAAATATATGTTAACAATTAAGGCATTAGACCTACAAGCAAGCTCATGCTCTTTTCAAATAGTTTTCATAGATATAGAAAACTGTCTCAAACAATTTATAACAGCAAAGCTTCTTACCGTAGAGAACTCTAAATGATTTACATTGAATCTCTACAGGTATGAGATTTATCCTTATGCATGCCAGAAAAGGATCAAAAGAGCCCTCATATGCATCCACTCCCAGTGAAAAACACAGATCTCAAATGCATCCACTCCCAATGAAAAACAAAGATGGCCAGTTAACAAAGTTATGGGTCCTGGCAATCTTCATGTTGCAGGATAGCCTCTTCAACCCAAAGGAAAAACCATAAGTCAATATTTTCAGGAAAAAGATCTTGCCCTTCACCTAGCAGGTTTAGATATTGTTGGTTATATGCATATGGTGAAAACAGGTGCAAACCACTAAACTATAACTGCTACCAAACAAAACTGGAAATTTGCATACGATAAATTCCCTGAAAACAATAATGGCATCAATGAGACCTTTATCTGTCCTGAGTTTAGATTCAACGGTCTTAAGCCATCTTTAGCTCTGTCAGCCTATGTGACATTTTCACTCTCAAGCATTGGCTGCGTCCGAACACCAGGTGCCACTGGAGCCCTGCTATTGCCAATCAGGGCAGTCTGCAATGCCTCTCCTTTGTCAGCTTGATATTCTAATTTTGTGATCATTGACATCTCCCTGCGCCTGATTAACCAGTAACCCAACAAACCCATCATTCCTAGTACTGTAAACCCTCCGAGAAAAGGACCAAGTGCAGCTCTTAAGGTACTTGTTTTCTGTTTCTTAGGAATTTCTGCAGCCATATGAGGGATGCTGTTTGGAACTTGCTTTGATGGTGGAGGAGCAAAACCAGAAACTTGAGTTGGCGCTGTAAAAGGTGCAGGAGCAGGAGCAGGAACCAGAGACTCAACAACCAGAGAGAAATGCCCTTGATTATAAGTAGTACAGACATTGGGATAACTAGATACATTGCTTACACTCGCAGTTCCATTCAAATGAAACCAAATGCACATTGGTGTCAATTCTCTTGGAAAAACTGCACTTGTGAAGGTAATGCTGATGGGTTTCTTCGTAGCAAAAATGTCAATTTCTTCAATATTACCAGAGCTGAAATTTGAGTAATCATAGGCTAGAAGTCCTAAAACAGGTGCCACAAGCTTAAATCTCAGCTTAAACCCAAACCCAAGATTACTGCAATAATTTGAGGACCAATTTCCAAGGTTGTGATAAACAAGCACAAGTCTGTGAACATAAGGCTTCGCTACAATACCCGGAGGGACATCAAATTCATTATAGAGAATCCCTCGACTTCTCAGACTACCGCTTCGGAGCCTGACTGCAGTAACTTTCATTCCAGACATATTACTAGGCACCTGGGCATCGTAAATAATACCTGTTTTGGGATGAACCAATGCTTTGTATGCATATTTCTGAAGTACATTGTCCAACAATGAACCTTGAGAACTCAAAGCCTCAAGTCTATCAAAACCATTGGAAAAATTCAGAGATCCAGATATACAAAGAGAGAAGAATATGTAGAACTTGTAAAAAGCAATAATATTGAAGCCACGTTGTACAAAATGCAAGCATCCGTGCTTTAAAATCTCTGTAACTGAGAATACTGTCCCTTCAGCATACATTGGATGTTTGCTTGTTCTGCACATGAACATGAACGAGCTGCACTTCGTTGGTAGATGTCCGTATGTACTGGGGATCATTGAAATAACAATGCAAAAAAGCAATCGGCAGAGTAGAATAGCAGCTGTTACTAAAATGGTTTTGTCTGGATAGCGGATTGGAAGAGCAAGAGTAGAGATTACAGTGATGAAAGAAGCAAAATGCGGTACTACTAGCAACTTTGCTGCTTTTGAGAAGGATGGTTATGACATTCTAACTACGCAGATATAAGAGAGTGCTCAACACAAATATGTACTAAGTTGGAACAGCCTAAGCCACTGTTCTCTGAAACTAAACAACAGTTTGCAAGAAAGTTTATCTCACTGCTCTTTGAAACTAAACAACAGTTTGCAAGAAAGTTTATCTCTCAATTACCAGTACCCAGGTTTTTATAGCACAAGAAAAAACAGAAGGAAAAACTTTGAAGGAGATTTTCGTTTAGATTCTATTAACCATGACATTTAAAAGCATAACAATGAAAATTAAACCATAAGAATAACAGCTCATAGGAAACTGAAAAAGAACTGTCAACCAAATCAACACTTACAATTAGGATCATGTTCCCTAAATTCAAGATGATTGCAATTGCCAAACGAAAAAATAATCGATTAAGAAGCTACAAGAAAGTCGTTCGAAAACTTGTAAGCCAGTAAATTTTTAATTTATGAGACAAACACCTAAGCTCCTCTTTGTTAAATTTAGTAGGAAAAATCATTGTGCTTTTAAAATGCTTAAATTTTTAAGATTTTAAATGGAATAGAGGATCACTTTCGTTAAAATTTGAGTATGATAGATAATTAAGGAAATTTATCATTCATTTTCCTTTCCACCTTTTCCATGGCTGAAATTTGAGTTTGATAATTAATTAACCAATTTTATCATTCATTTTTCAACAAAATTAATCATTCATTTTCCACCTTTTTCATAGTCTTTTTATCTCACTACATTATAAAAGGACTTAAAAAACCACAAACCAAATTATCATTGTGACCATAGATTGGGCGACTCAACTAGTGTTTATTCCAACACTTAACTTTAAAACAAAAACCAAGAACCTCATAGAAAGTCCTCTCAACCTCAATGAAAAAGGAACCTAAATTTATGTGACAAACATTTGCTTCAATCTCTTTAAGATTTATGAGGTTTTATGAAGATGAGTCACCATGCTTAGCATTTAAAGTGGAATAGAGGAGTCTAAATTTATGTCACAACCATCTTAACTCCAATCTCTTTGAGGTTTTATGAAGATTAGTGAGAGTGCTTTAAAAAGTAGATCATTTTTTTACTTAAAAATTGAAATAGAGAAGTATTCATTGAAATTTAAACTTCATAATAGCTACTAAACTTGCTATTCAACTTCCATCATTAATGCTTGCAAAGAATATTCACAATATGTTAACTTGTTTGAAATTATTAATCAAAATACGTGTTTGTTAAATATCTTCGAACATTTTTCTCATAATTTATTTTACCAAGTGCATTGCAAGATGTGAGAAACCATGTTCTTGTTATGACCATAAATATGTTATTTCAACACTCAACAAGCAAGATGTGAGGAACCATGTTCTTGTTATGACCATATATATGTTATTTCAACACTCCACAACTTTATAGTAAAGAAAATCCCTATGCGCAAGCCACCAGTGGAGAGTGTTCTACTTTGGTCCAATATGACCAATACACAACCTTAAGACAATCTCTTCTAATTAATATTGGATTATTGAGTACACGTTGTACTCAAGACAATTCTCAAAGTTATTGACTCTCTTGTTGCGTATTTGACTCTCTATGTACTCTACTCAACTTAGTTGAGTAACTAACTCTACTCATGTACCTTCGTTCTCTCTATGCTAGCTATTTATTCCATTAATTGTTCACATTTTGGATTTTCACTAGTCTAATGGTCTTTTCAACATATTTTTGCATGTTGAAGTTCTTGTTTGACTAATCAACTTTCTTTATCTCATGCACATAACTTTAATTTCCTTTTTCATTGTTTCATCCCACATTATCTCCTTCCATGATAGTTTCTTCTACACTAATATGGCCCCTCACACTTGTGTTGTTTTGTTATGTGTTATTCTTTAAGTGTAGATTATGTTGTTTATGTAGTCCTCTATTTTCATTCACGTTGACTCCATATGACTTGTTCTTTGAATGTGGTTCCATCCTCTACATTCATCTCAACCTACCTTGTGTTCATTTCTCATGCACTTTCTTTAATGCACACCGACCCTATACTTCTCAAACTACATATTGCTCCAAACTACTTTTGTGCATACAAGCTTTGTTGCAATTGCATTATTTCTCCCTAACTTAACTATACACTTTCTTCATGACTTGAATTAACTTCTCATTGGTACATGAACTTCTTCACTCATACTTAAATTTTTCATAGATGCTCCTATTTCAAATTCCCCTTCGAGAAAATCTTAGTGCATCCTCATGTTAACTTTGTATCATCTTCTTTACTCTTCCCCTTACACGACCTTTAGTCTTATGCTCCCAAAATCCACAAGTTCTCTTCATCCATCTTGTCCTTGCACTTCACTATGTATTCTTTGTATTCAACATTCCTAACCTAAAATATCTTTTCATCTAGAACTCATTCTATCTCTTTTGGTTCATTTATTGGAAAATTCTTTGTCAAATCCATCTCAATGCTCTTTTCTACTTTGACTATGATGGTTTGCTCTTCCTTGTACAAATACAAGTGTCTTATGTTGAAAATGGATGAAATATCAAACTCCTCTAGTAACTCTGCCTTGAATGAATTATTGCCAAACTTCTTTTGGATTCTGCATGCTCCAATCTTCCTAAGGTTCAACTTATTATATGTGCCTCCAAGACAATGTTCTTTCCTAATTTACCATCACCCAGTTTCCCACTTCAAATGTCTTAAACATTTTGCATGCATGTATTTTCTCCTTATACCTCATGCTATTTTTTTACAACCTTTCTTGGACTTGTGCATATATATTTTTGTGGCGTCCTCACTCAACACCCCTAGCCATGAGATGGGTAGCCACAAAAGACCAACTAACCATAATTTGAATGGAGAATGTCTCCTAGAGGCCTGGAATTATATAAAATGTGTGCACACTATGAAATAATAAAATGCAATGGAATATGCAAGCATGGGATAATAGTCATGGCAACCAAATTCCCACATTGTCCATATTTAACCATAACCAAACACAACATAAAAAATACATTATACATTTCGATAATAAAAAATAACATTAATTTGTAGATTTGTAAGCAAAGACAAAACAATTATCTTTAAAGTAAAGATTGTTAATAAAATTGGCTATGTATAAGAAATTTTCCAACCAACCATCGACAACTAGTGCAAACACCACCCCCAAGGTAGGTTTTGAGGCCACCAAGGTGAAGGAACTGAGCTACATAAATTTAGCTCACTCAAATTAACCCATTTGCTCTCATACTTAGCCAATACTCCTTACAAAGAAATTTGGGAATCTCTTTTAGCCATAAAACAACCATGACACTCTCTTCCACTACCCTACACAACACAAGGAATATCTTCCCTTTTTTTTTCAACAACCTAATTTGAAATGGATCCAAATAACTCCAAGCTTTGTAAAAAAAGTTAAATTTTGGTAAAGTTTGAAGCCAATTGTTCAACTTGAAAAACCAAAGGCCACAAGAAGAGAAAATGAATCATCTAAGGGTTGGCATTCCAAGGTAGCTCTATAATAAATAATTATTGCTTGATGGAAAAAACAAACATAACCCATGATAGATGGAAAAAAATGAAGATTTGGAAGAAAATGGGTGGTAACAAAAGGATGAAGGACAAAGCTTGTTTGAAGATCGGAGGACAAAGGATTTTTAAGCCTAGCTAGATTAAATAAAGACTAGATCTCTGAGCCAAACCATGATCTACAAGAATACACTAGTGAGTAAGAATATAGGAAATGTCCAATGGAGAGTGTATAGCTCCATTTTGTAAAATTTCCTAGGATTTTAAACATAAGCTATCTTTGTTGGTTTTCCCATTTGGGTTTCCATGGAAATGTTTATTGTGTCTATGGTGTGTTTAATGGATTTTGATTGAATGTTTTGTTCTGGTTATTAAATACAAATTCCACAACAACACTAAAATTTAATTACAACAACCTTAATCTGATGGACTTATTGGTCTTCGTTCAAGCAAATGATAATCTACAATGTTGTCATTAATTTTTTTTTCACTAAATTGAGTAATCTTTGTGTGATCCACATCCTACAACAATTTCTAGCTTAGTGACTCAACCATTCCCAACTATGATAAATCAAAGGCCCAATGTTTACTTGCTTGTGCATTATGTGGCACATTCTATAGCATGTTTTTCCTTTAACTGGAAATGTTGACTATTAGCTACAACTGAACTTCAATTTATTGGGTCATTGGGGAACTACATATCCAAGACAACCTTACTTGATCATTGGATTACATAATTTTGAATCTATTTAGGCCCTAAAGTACAATGTTTCCCCTAGCTTGATTTACCTCATATTTGAGTTGTTGGTGTCTTGTTGTTAGGCATTCTATTCCCCAAATCAATGTCCCCCAATTTGTATGGTGTGTAACACATTACAGCCTCCACAACATGTGTCTATTACCTATAGTTGTTCCTTGATTTACTCAACCAAATTGCAACTACAACCATTGTTAACCATATGTAATTATATTATAAGCTTCATTGTTATGGTGGTAGTAATGACAAGTGGAAATACTTGCATTGTTTCTTGCTTGCATATATAACAAGTGGGTAGATGTATCGAAAATTAAAGAGATAGGTTATATGAATATTTAAGAACATGGTATGTTTATTCATGGAATATCATAATGGTAGTGGACTTGAATCCTTGGTCAGGCATTGGCACCACAATGACATTAAATTGCAATTTCGCAGTAATTATTTGTGTTGATGAGACGGATTGGCCATAGGCCTATTCTTTATGTATCATATTCCCTCATGGATATTATTCCCTTCCAGTGCTCTTGAATGTAGTTAGAAAGAGTCCAACATGTTGAATTATTTTTGGGAATAACTTGCATAAAATACACTTGAATCTCAAGCACCCAATGAACAACAAATACATAATGGGAAAATGATTCCTAACCTACTCAGACTCTATGATCATATGCAACCATCTATCTTTCATCCAAGATCTACAATACCTTTTTCACAATGATTATTTGGTTAATTTCCAAATGGGTTCATTGTTGGCAATGGAGAATAACGCATGACAAGTCTAGAGCATGAATGACAGAAAGGTGGAATGAATCGAGTGAATGAAAATGAGAGAGTTGATGGAAATCATGGTTTGTTGAAATATTGTAACTGCAAAGAGTATTCTTATTATTATTGATATATTATTCATAGGATCAATCCCCATTGTGGATTTATCATGTCAGTTATTGTAATAGGACCAAATCCCCTTTTGCGGATTGGTCAACAGACAATTATATTAAGTAGAATAAGAAGTC
>SNQJ01S0063094.1:0-12588 GCA_010110895.2 Picea sitchensis | reverse complement strand
CCTGCTTCCCCATACCGTCTACTAAATAGATAACACCAGTCAACGTCCTCCTCCGTGACATCTATAGTTCTTGACCAGATGTAAAAGAAATGGCCACTTTATCTTTTGCAACTACCTCAACAGTTTTTGGAGATGACGATGAGAAGAAACTTATTTCTGTTGTGAGAACCAGCCACCAGTCTAGTTTGAGAGACGGGCCCTGAAAATGATCTGTATATGACAATGCAGTGAAAGGAGCATCTATAACATTCTCCTTTTGACAAACCCTGAACCCAATCCGACAAGGAAGCTCTTGAAAACACTGGAGTTTGTAGAATTCTTCAGCATGTTTGGCAGTAATCCATGACACCTTCTAACTCTGCAGATACTGAGAAACCACTCGACACCTACAAAATCTCTGGTACTTGCAATCTTGGACATCTGTCAGGGGATCTTCTTCGTGGCTTAGACATTTGGACTTAATTTTAAATCGTGACCTATCTTGTAACTTGACCTGTCGACTTGGCATATAGACATTGCATAGGCATTGTATTTGGTCAGTGAACTTGATCAAATGACTTTAGCTTTCTTTACGTGTCAACACATAACATGACTCATAATGGAGTAAAAAGAGATGGCGCTCAGTGTTGGTCTTTGATAATTTTATATGTTTAAGTATTGTGGAGACTAACATATGACATGTAAACTAGGAACTAGGAGTTTGATATATGGTTTGACTCTGTAGTTTCCCCAAAAGTTTGGTCAAAACTCATAAGTCCCGAGAAGCCTATAAACTTAGGAATAAAATGAAGTGTGATCTAGTCTTGTAGACTAATGGCTTGACCATTTATTATGATTTTTGTATTGCAAGTTAAAGGAGAAAGGCCATAGAGTTTATGGACAAAAGACAATCAACAGGAGCTGTCAAGATTTAATGGAAATTATGGAAACCATGACACTGGCTTGAAACCAAAAAAAATAGGCAATTTTAGCTAAAATTTGATGAAGGCATTCAAAATTTACCAGTTCATTTTGATCGCTAACAACGCCTTAATTCCTAGGGAGAAAAGAAACAAGCTTGATGCAAGGATTCAAAAGTTCATCTTCTTGGGGTACTCAAATACCACGAAGGAATATCAGTTTTATGATGAGCTAAACAAGAAGTTCATTATTTCCAGAGATGTAATTTTTCACGAATCCTCCAAGAATGAAAAAATTGTTGAGTTGTAGCTTGATCATCTAGATAGATTCATTCATGTAAATACATATCATGAATTGCATGATGAGGTTCCACATATTGAAGGGGGGATCCCTATCTTGGATCAATCTATGGAATGTCCTTTTGAAGCACCATCTCCCCCTCATGAATAAGTGCCATCCACTTCATCAGAACAAGAAGTTCATTTTGATGATGTGATTGAGAGGATTGAAAGGTTAAACCTTGATGGAAATGCAACACCATCTCAATCAATGGAGAAAATAGGACCATCTTAGAAAGGTCCACCAAAGTGGCTCATAAGGACACTTGAAAGTGTTCATCCTAATGAGGCCGGAAAGAAAGGAACTAGAAGTTGCACAAGACAAGATGGAGGTGATGTAGATAATTCAAATTCAGGTGATGTAGATGATATGGATATTTCATATGATTGTGAATTGAATTTATCTACTAACTTTGATCCATAAATGGTGGGCCTATGACTCTACCATCTCACCAACATGGATACTTAGCTATAAATAAACATTTAGTGAACACATAAAGAAAGAACCCTAAATGTCCAAAACCTTAAACCTAGGAGGTGAAGCATCAAAAGGTGTTTTGAAATGAGAAAAGGTATTTTTGAGCATTAAGTTTCTACATAAACTTAATAAATATGTATATGGTCCCAACCATGTGAAATTGGCTTGTGATCCGAGTGGAATGATATTTATTGTATAGAGAATGAAATGGAAAACACATAGAAATATATCAGAGAGCACAATAATACAATGCAAACCCAACTTATATTAATGAATAAAATAGCAAAATATTGTAGAACACAAACTGGCTAGAATGATGTTAGCTTATCTCTGAAGAGAGAAATATGGAGACTACGCTCATTCACAAGAAGATAATACAAGATATAGAAAGGATGGCCTTTTTTACATAAAGCAAGAACCATAAAGGTCCAAAACCCTAAACCTAGGAGGTGAAGCACCAAAAGGTGTTTTGAAATGCCAAAAAGTATTTTTGGGTGTTAAGTATCTACATCAACTTTTTGGGAATGTAAATTTGACATACAATATATGTTTTGTGTGCATTGTAGTTTGTTGGAAAACTCTAACCGATAACAACAATAAAATAGTCTAGCATGGCTTTTCCAAAGGTAAATCCAGGCCCACATCACTTGTATAAAAATCTCTTCAAGGGCCTCAAAATGGACCCGAAAGTTTAGGGACGAGAAAATCCTAGAAAATCATAACAAGACTGCCCAAATGGAGAAACATGTTGAGTCTGTGGAAGAGGTGGGTGGACACAATATACACTTGGATCATTCCTCCCCCCCTAGGAAGAGATGGTTCCCATTACGTCAAGTTACCGTAGTAGATGGGGAGACTTCTTCTAAATCTGAATCTGGGTGAGCCATTTTCCTTGCTGAAGAAGTTGTCCTTCTTTAACAACCCGATAGAGTTGTATGTTTTGTTAGTGGGTTCCCTTCGTCTTAGTGTCCATGATCTAATCCATTGTAACATGCTTAAGGAAGTCAATATTGATTTTTTTATGAGCCAATTTCTTAGCCACATCTGAGGTGTCCAACAGAGGTGGTAAATATGGTTGAAGCAACTCCACATTAAATATTGGGTGTAAGCTAAGGAAAGGAGGAATACTCAATTCAAAATAATTTTCACCCACATCCTTTGTGATGGTGTAAGGCCTATATCAGAGTGGTATGAGATTCTTGTGGGGACCCGTGAGGTGATCTTTCTGCAAATGAAATCAGACCTTATCACCAACCTGAAACTTGTGTGGAACTCGATGTTGGTCATGTCACTACTTATACTTGGCATTGGCCTTCTAAAATACATCATGAACTTGTTGTTGGAGGTGTTGGATCTGTTAAAAAAAATTGGTTTCTTTGTCTTCCTTGTTCTGAGTGTGGGAGGACTTTGTCAGTGGATATGGAACAAAAAGAGATACATCAATGGGGGGAAATGGATGGAACCTCAATCATAATTGAAAAGGGTTATGGCCAATAGAGTTATGGAGGGATATGTTTTAGCTATGCTAAACATATGGAAGGCTCTCATCCCATGAATGTGAATGCTTGGAATTGTACATGCACATGATATGCATGATCATCCTATTGACCACTTCCTCCTATCTATTTGGGGGTGAAAGGAAGTTGATTTGGTCAACTTGGTGTCCATCAGAGACCATAGGATATACCAAAAGATACTAAGGAAACTTCTATCCCTATCTGAAATAATGGTCTGTGGTAGCCCAAAATGAACCCAAACATGATCAAAGAATAGTCGAACAGTGGCCTTGTATCTAATACTCTTTTTACATGGTGCCAAAATGGCCATCTTAAAGAACCGATCGATGACCACAAAGACACAGTCACGACCATGTTTGGTGGAGGGAAAACCAGACATGTAAACCATGGAGACTAACTCCTAGGCCTTGTTTGAGATAGGCAGAGGAGTATACAAACCTTACTTCTTGATGGATGGTTTAGCGATGGCACAGGAAGTGCATGACCTAATATATTGGTCGACATCCTATCAAATCTTTGGATAGTAGAAATACTTATGAAGTATTGCTACTGTATTTTCCACACCGAAGTTCCCTGCCACATGATTGTAATGTGCCTCCCAAATTAGCTTTGCACACTCGCTTGAAGGAACACAAATATGGACCAGATAACACAAGATAACATCTTGGAGGTGGAAGTTTGGGACTTGTTTGCATGTGCTCGGTGTCTAAAACATAGCAGAGAAGTCAGAGTCAATGTTGTATAATTGTGGCCAACCAAAGGTCTCGTGCCTACAAGAGTTAAGAATTGTGGTTAGTGCCACAAATAGAGGACGAATGAGGTAGTCTGCAACATGGTTGGTGATTCCCTTCTTTTATTTAATGTTCATGTGGAATTTTTGCAGGTATGTGGACCACTTATGATGGAAGTCATTCCACAACTTTCCTTATGTCTACATGAATTGCATAGGATTTTGATCAATGTGATGATTGTTTCCTTTCCTAGAATATATTGATTCTCCTGTCGACATGTCTGCACAATAGATTACATCTCCTTGTCATAGGTGGGATATCTATGAACAACATCATATAGTGTATCACTGTGATAGGCCACTAGATGTCCCTGCTGAGTGAGGATTGCACCGATAAATATCAAATGGTTGTTGCAGGTCTGACAACATGAGGATTAGCATGGAGCAGAGGCAATGTTTCATATCCTGGAATGATTTCTGCTATGATTTAGACTAGGAAAACTTGTATTTACCTCCACCTTTGGTCACTTGACTTAGGGGCCAAGTAATATGAGAGAACCACAACACAAACCTACGACATAAGTTGGAAAGGCCCAAGAAACTACAAAACTCTATTAGTTATTGGGCATGGCCAATTGCGAATGAATTGATCTTGGTTGTTTCCACATGCATCCCATGTTCATTCATGATGTATCCCAAGTATTGAATTCTTTGCATGCCAAATGAGCATTTCTCCAAATTGGAATACAAATTATGTTGTTGCAGTGTGCTTAAGACTTTTTGACATCTCCTTGTCATAGGTGGGATATATGTGAACAATATCATATATAATATCACTGTGATACACCACCAGATGCCCCTACTGAGTGAGGAATGCACTGATAAATCTCAAATGGTTGTTGCAGGTCTGGAAACATGAGGATTGGTGTGGAGAAGAGGCGGTGTTTCAAATCCTAGAATACTTTTTGCTATGATTTGTACTGGGAAAACTTGTCTTTACTTCCACCTTTGGTCACTTGACTTACTAGGGGCCAAGCGATATGAGAGAACTCCAACATGAACCTATGGTAGAAGTTGGAAAGGCCCAAGAAGCTACGAAAATATGTCAGAGTTGTCAATCCTGGCCAATTGCGAATGACTTGGATCTTGGTTGGTTCCACATGCATCCCATGTTCATTCATGATGTGTCCCAAGTATTGAATTATTTGCATGCCAAATGAGAATTTATCCAAATTTTCATATAACTTATGTTGTTGCAGGGTGCTCAAGACCCGCTAAATATGATGCAAATGTCATGCCCAGGTCCAATTGAAGATGAGGATGTCATCCAAGTATACGACCACAAATTTTTTATGAATGGATGCAAGATATCATCGATAATTCTCGTGAATTTCATTGGAGCATTAGTCAAGCCAAAAGGCATTACTCACCACTCAAAAAATACTTCTTTAGATTTAAAGGTTGTCTTCCATACATCCATTTTTTCTATCGGAACCTGGTGGTAGCCTAAATTTAAATCAATCTTAATAAATAACTTGGCACCCTTGATTTGATCAAGAATATCGTCAATCTAGGGGATTGAGTATAGATTCTTGACAACAATTTTGTTCAAGGCTCTATAATCAATATAGATTCACCATGTCCTATCCTTCTTCTATACCAACATAATTGGGATTCCATAAGGTGAGAAGTGGGGTGAAATGTGTCCCTTTCAGATGATCTCATGAATTTGATGCTTTATTTCCTTAGTCTCCAAAAGGGAGATCTATATATGGGATCATTGGGTAAGGGAGACCAATGTATCAAGTCAATGGGATGTTTGAATTGGTAGTGCAGAGGCACCCCTATAGGTGAGGTGAATATGTCTCTATATTCCTCTACCACCTTTTCCACCTGCTTCTGCTGTGTAGAGAGACCATATGCTGAAGTTGTGGTGGTTGAAGTGTTCTTTCGCTCACCTTCTGACTGAACCATGAAGAGGACAAACTTTGTAGTTTTATATATTACCTATAGAAACTATTTTTCTAAGATAAATGAAATTGAAATAATCATAACTACCTTAGGTACCCTATAGAACTGAATTCCTGAGGTAACAATGACACTACAAGGTCGAGACTTGTAAACATCATGACATTTCCACATATAAGGTTGTCCTAAAATCACATCACAAACTTCAAGTGGGGAAACATCACATAATACCTCATCTTTAAAGGGTTTGATTCCATATGATAGGTGGCACTGCTAGTTGATATGAAGGTCTCATCCCTGGCTCAACCAATCGATGGTGTATGATTGGGGATGTGGCATTGTCAGCAGCTTCAATATTTTTATAACCTCAAATGAGATCAGGTTCTTTTGGCTTCCACTGTCAACAATGAAATGTAGTTGGGTTCCTTTCACCCACATCTAAGAATGGAAGAGGTGCTCCCCCTCCTCAAGCTCCTTTGACTCGTCTGGTTGGATATTTGTAGTTCTGATGATAGCACTAGGTTTTGCATCGATAATATGATTTACTTTATCCTATTAGAATCATATTTCGAGTTAGGTTCTATTTATTTTTCTTTAATCTCAACCAACAATGATTGTTTCAAGTGGCATTCAACAGTGTTGTGCCAAGGGCTCTTGTGGAACTCACACCATTTTCCAGTGTCCTTGTTCGACTTATAATTACCCTTCTTTGCCTATGGCTTGGAATGGTTGTCTCGAGTTTTTTTCTTCCTACTTTGTCCCTTGTTCTATGATTTAGGTTTTCCTTTGCCATACTTCTATTTATTAACCAAACTCTCGCTTATTTCACTAAAATTTGTGCTCGATTTTGATAGCATATCAATAAGCGGTTCCTAGTGAGGAGATGCCCATGAAATCCATCTCTATTTGGATGTACCTATGTAAGCCACTAAAATATTTCAAAAAAATGTGTCACTTAGAGTCTTTGATACCCAACTTTGAGCCCAAGGTATGGAAGATGTTAGTGTACTCTAGCAGCATCTGGTCTCCCACCTAATACAAAGTCATCCATATCATGTATTGATCATCATAGTTTCCAACATTGTAGAATTACTCTTTGAGGGAATCAATAAAGGCCACCAAAGTGAGTCTTGTTATGAATTTTACAGGCTCATCTTTGTTATGTGTCTCCCAGTAACCATCCCACTAATATTTGACATGGGAAGGGATTTAAGGAGCGCGAAGGTGATATTTCCAATGTCAAATTTGTTTTGAGCAGAGTAATAACCCTCTAAAATATTCAACCCTTTATCCAAAACATATACATCTATATCGCCTTCAACTGAAGGGATATCGAATTTAAATTGTATCTTGAAGGGTGTTTCACCTCCGAATTGGTTTCTTGTTGAAGGTGCCTTGCTTGTCGTGGGCAGTCTTTGAAGGATTTGGGTAAATTTTTCCATCATATCGTTCCTCTTTCATGTGAGGGATTCCTTGAGCAACATATTGATGGTATATCCTTCTCTTTCATCTCTCCTTTCCTTCGTTATGGGAGGCAACTTGGGCTGGTGAGAACAGTTGTCTCCCAGTGAAACTAGCTCGAGACCCAACTCTCTATACCCTAACCTTGTCGAGCGCATGCATAGAGAAAAAACAAAGATTATATTGATGTAATACCATAAATATGGATTGTATAGAGAATGAAATTAAGCACACAAAAATAAAACAGAGAGCGCAATAATATAATGAAAACCCAACTTCTATTAATGAATAAAATAACAGAATACCATGGAACACAAACTGGCTAGAATGGTGGTATCTTATCTCTGAAGAGAGAGATATGGAGGCTATTCTCATTTGCAAAAAGATAATACAACAGGTTGAAAGGATGGTCGTTTTTACATAAAGTAAGAACCCTAAAGGAACAAAACCTTAAACCTAGGAGGCAAAGTACCAAAAGGTATTTTTGGGCTTTAATTTTCTACATCAACTTGATGGGAATGTAACTTTCACATACAATATTTGTTTGGTGTGCATAACATCTCATTGGAAATCTCTAGTTGAGGAAAACAATAAAACAATATGACCTTTCCTTGTTGAAGGTAAAGCCATATTCACATCAATTGTCTAAAAATCTCGTTAAGGGCCTCAAAATGGACCTAGGAGTTTAGGACCTAGAAAATCTCAGAAAATCATAGCAAGACTGCCCATATGGAGAACCATGTTGAGTTAGTGGAAGAGGTAGGTGGAAACCAATATCCACTTGGATCATGGAACAAGGGGGAGAGTTCCAACTAGAGCCACTATGCAACCTCAACAACGAAATAACATTGCTTTGAAATTGAGCCATAAGATAGGTAAAGGTGCAATGAAAGTGCTTTGGTATCAATAAGACTAGATGGAGGATGGAGGATCCATGAATGAGACATACCCATTTTTTTTCTAATATTGTTTGTCACCAATGCCAATGATATTCCAAAGGATGAGGGGAATGTAATACCCCAATTTTAACCCTAGGAATGTATATAGATAAGAGTAGGTATAAATTGTAAATATGTGATTATAATGATGGGATTTGATCCACGTGAGAATAAATAAATGACCCCATCTATACATGTAGTATATATTCTAATATGGATTCCTAATATAGAGGCCAAGGCTAAAGCCCGACTAGTAAATGGATTCTTGTAAATGATGTAAATATACTTATATGGATCATGTGCTAGGTTTTCCACAATGAACTCAAGCTATGTAAATATTAATACTTTAATATAATATATACTGGTCCAAAGTGATTATGGAGAGCATGAGAGTGTTGTGACACACACAACAACCCACTAAAGCTCTCGAGTTATAGTGGATACCCATACTACTAAAATTTTGCAAGGTACTACTCTTTACTTGCCTTAATGGTTATTTGCTTATGATCTTGATGTTTGTATGCAGTCACCGAAGCCAATGTGATTTGGAGTTTGTTAATAGTACTCAAATATATCATAAACGATACTTTCTACATGTCCCCACAAGCCTTAAACCTTTTTCGGAACTGGAATCATCCATAATGATAAAGTCTGAAATCCTTATTCATGTGACCTCAATCATATATTGTCGACACTTTGCCTCTGACACTTCATTGTTTCTCAAATCTAAAAGTTCTGACGATGACACCTTTACAACGTCGTCGTCGATGAAGTGGTTGAAACACATCCTTCGTGAGTTATCCCTATAGTCGACGACGATATTCTTGATTTGATAAACCACGTCACTACACAAGTGGCAAACCGAAATTGGTTTCTGAATTTACACGAGATACATTAATGTACTATGTACTAGCTGAACCCATACCTTTCCATTGCATTACAATATATTCTTTGTATGATTACTGTAGGATATTATACTCATACGTGGAAGCCTCTTATTGGCTTACGCTTTTTGACGAAACCTTTTCATCATCGAGACACATCATAGGTATGCACCCTATTCTCCATGTGAAACTTTTCGACGATGATATGACTTGAAACAAATCATCAGTGATCTAACCCTAATATGATTCAATAGTCCAAATCAATCTGTTTCCCAACGACAACATCACAACCGTTATAAGTTAACCTTTCCCCGACCTTACATACATAAACATTTTAACGTGATACCATAAAATGGAAAGGAGAGTTTTATCGTAAGTGGTCAAATCATAAAGTCCTGCAAGCCCATCGCTCATCACCACCACTTAACACACTTGTTGAGATTGAACATCAATATTAATATATAGACATTGGAAGATCACCATGTGATCCTTATTGACTAAGCCTTCGATATCGGCGAACTCCCCGGCTTATCGACTCTACGTCGCCAAAGATACAACAATGGTAAGGAACATTGAACTATCTATGAGAAACATTTATGGTGAATAGTACAATTCTGACCAAGTCAAAGTTGTAATGCAATCTACAGCAATTACACTGGATTTGGGGAAATTTGGGAATTATTATAACTTTGTTAAGACATAATCAACCTCACTTTGTTTGTAATACTGCTAAAAAAACCATAAGCGTTGTTGTTGAAAGAATCAGATAAATTGTGTTGTGAGCTATACACTTCTGAATAATAGGTAGGTATTTTGTAATTATTTTTATGTTACTATCATCTGTAATGAGTTGAGTTTGATGGTGAAGCAATTTCATTTTGTGTGGATATTTGCATAGGTGACATAATGTCTCAGATACAAACGAGAAAGAAAAATAATAAAATAGTTTTTGTGCCTACTCCTATTTTAGGACAAGACCCTTTCAATATTTATGACACAAGTAGCTATAATGGAAGAGAGCACTATCCTAAATACTATGATATTTATGAGTTGTTCTAGAATGAAAAATTATCGCTCGACGATGAAGGCAATGACGAGTATATAACTATATCCAAAAGCGACACAACAAAATCAAGAGTAGCTAAGTTAGAGTTTGCTATTAATAATATGAGAGATGATGTGGATACTAAATTCAAGAAGGAGGCCACGACAACAAAATGCTTGCATCGAGAAGAATTGGAGAAACAGTTGCAGCTATAGGAGAAAGAAATAAGTGAAGAATTTGAAAATAAGGATAAATTGAACCAAAAGATACACCAAGAAGAGATAGAAAATATTAAGACCACACATGCTTAGGAAGTAACAAGGCTCTGAGGTGAACGATTGGAAATCAAAAAATATAATGAGAATATTGAAGCACAAATTCAGAAATTGCAACAAGATAATAATCTTCTCGAAAAAACTGTAGAAGAAAACAAAAAGTGAGTTGTAGTCTTGGAAATAATCAAAGAAAATGAAGCACTAAGAGATATGCATAATAAATTCTTCTTTTTATTGCACAATATCCAGAAGAATTGGTCGGATCACCTGAAAATAGGACAACAAATAAATATTGTGAAAGAAGAATATCAGAAAGTTCAAGGTGCCTATGACCATATTATCAACTGGTAAGACATTTTTGATAGCCCTCATAACACCTTGACAATATATATATCCAATTAGAAGATCAAGGATCATATGTTACTCACAACTAGGAAATATGTTCTCAACAAGATTAAAAGTACTCAAGAAATGGTGGGACAAGCTTGCAGAAAGACGTGGAGAGCATCAAATGAC
The DNA here is from genome assembly GCA_010110895.2 of Picea sitchensis. Taxonomy (NCBI): domain Eukaryota; kingdom Viridiplantae; phylum Streptophyta; class Pinopsida; order Pinales; family Pinaceae; genus Picea; species Picea sitchensis. The sequence goes on along the minus strand of SNQJ01S0063094.1, from coordinate 1,538 downwards.
TTGTTAGAATAGTTTAGAATGGAAACCATGATAGATTTAGAAAAAGCAGGGTCCGCTCACATGATGATAGAAGATGTAGAAAAAAGAAGGAACCTGAGCAGAAGAGCCATTGATGTAGTAAAAGAGGTCGATAGTGAAATGATAAAAAAGAGGATAGTAAAACCTAATCAACTAATTTTTTTAGTCGAACACTTCATAATGTCGACAGAGGGAGCCTTAAAGACAAAAATAGTGGCCCCTATTTGTGACAATGAAATCAAGATTGAGAAAATGCAGGTCAGCAGAATGGAGACCATACTAGAAGATTTCAAGTTGTGGAAGAGATAAAATACAAACGCCTAAAGTCACTTGATTGTGTAACTGATCCCTATATTTTGGTAATATTTTTTGTAATTATTATAAAATTCCCAAACGGGAATGTGAAGTGAACAGTTGTAACTACAAAGTGATAGTTACAGGATACAAAAATCCCCTTCCTCATATTATATAAAATGGATGAATGTAACAAGAGAAGGACTTTTTCATTTTGTATTTGATGAACTGTACTATTAATCCTAATTTAATGAAGGGCAAGAGGCATTTCTAGAAACTGTGATTGTGGTGAATGTATCTTGGTCTATTCTTAATGCATTTGTCCTAATTTGAGTATTGCATGTTTAATTGTATGGATTCTTTATGCAATTTTCTTGTATGCTAAGATTATCATGGTTTTCCTAATTGAATACAATTATAATATTGTTGGAGGCAAATAAAAACCAATTGCTAATGTTTCTTAATAATATTATTGTGCTTATATCCCATTTGAATGTATGAACTACTTCTAATTCAAAAGGGCGTTATTCTTAATTGTATTCAATCTGCTTTAGTTATCTCCTAATTAGGATGAGATTACTTTAGGATAGGATTACTTTAGTTTAGGATTGCATCTTCGGATAGTTGTAGATAACATCTTTTAGTTTAATTCCATATTTTAATTCATCTGAGAACCCTCGGTTCTCATATTCATATTTATATAGTAAATTTAGTTTGGAAACTAGGCCAATATACTGGTTGGAAATGCTACCCCAAATGAGAGTGAGTCTACTTGGGACTGTCCATCAGACATTCTCCCTTACCTGCTTGACATGGCCTTTTGGACCCGTCAATAGAGAGGGGCTTTGATTCCACTAGGGGGAAGAGGAAAGGGGGCCTATGGAAAAGTAAATCCTCTATTGCCAACTATTAGCCTTAGATCTCATCTCTTTTCCACCATGTACCTTAAATTAATCCATCATCCACCATTGACTTATGAAATTAATCAATGAATGCATGTAGAGGTTGGTGGGGAGGTCTTCTTACAGAGTTATAGAAGAATGGGTTGAGTACAATCATCATGAAAACGTGTAGGAGTACTTGATTCTTATATTAGAAGAAATGTAAACCATGTTAATGTTTAAGCCAATATTATAGATGTTTGCATTTCATTAGATAACAATAGCATAACCCAAGATCACTGAGAAATACACAATCACAAGAGACACATCATTTATCCCGGGAAA
>SNQJ01S0063093.1:43428-59394 GCA_010110895.2 Picea sitchensis | reverse complement strand
ATATGGTGTTATTATAATTAATACCAAAAGAAACAAAAGAAATGATGAAGAGTGAATAAATAAGAAAGAAAAGTTTAATAATAATAATCATTTGATTTTTTAAATTCATAATAAATATCTCAAATTTTGCCAATCTTATAAAAAATCAAAAAGTTGATTGTAAGTAATAAAAATAATAATAAGAAGCCATGTGAATAACATGAAATGATGTAGATATAAAATCTAAAATAAAGTAATTTAAAATAATAATAATGAAAAGTTATTATATTTTATTTAGTGTTTAATTAAGTATTATTAATTTTTATGTTATATTTCATATTTAATAAATTAATTGAATTTAGTTTGAGTGATTGTGACATGGAGTGTTATTGTTTCCATTAAAAAAATTATTTTGATAAGTGATATGCTAAATTTATAATAAGTATATTGATATATCTACTTTGAACTTTATTATTGAGTATCTTCAAAAATTTAATATTTAAATATTAAATTTTATTTTTATAATAAGAAAAAAAAAGTTTCATTATTTAATAAATTTTTACTACCACATATAAATATAAATATAAATAAAAAATAAAATTATTACTTAAAAAATAAAAAATAAATATAAATAAAAAATAAAATTATTACTTAAAAAATAAAAATTGTTATGCTTAATTAAGTAAGCACCAACTTACTATGCTATATCTATTATTTCATAAACTTTTGGCATCACATGTATTCATTACATATATATCTATTATTTCATAAACTTTTGGCATCACATGTATTCATTACATATTAGAATTAAATATTAGTGTAAGTGTGAAAGTAAAGTGAGTATAAAGATTTATTAGTCCATGCCCAATGCACGCCAGTGACTCTAGTATTCGATACAACATTGACTTCATATTAGTTTAGTGTTTGATTATATATTTTTCTCGAATTCGTAATGTTCTACATATCATACTTAATATTTTTATTTTTTATATAATAAAAAAACCTAATTTTTGTAATCTCATTGGATAATAAGATTTGAGGTCTTATTGGGCGCTTTGCTCTTCCCAATGTTTTATTTTTCACTCTTCCTAATGTTTAATCCTTCATGTACAATAATATTGAATTACATTCTTAGATAACCTATACTCTCAACTCTTTAAATATACTAATCTCATTTCTGATTATTTTGTTAGAGCGTTGAGTGTTGCATCGCTCTCAACTCTTTAAATATACTAATCTCATTTCAAATGAAATGATTGTTTTGTGAGAGTGTTGAGTGTTGCATCGACTAAATTTTTTGAGAGTGTTGAGTGTTAAGTGTTGAGTGTTGAGTGTTAAGTGTTGCATCGACTAATTGTTTTGTGAGAGTGTTGAGTGTTAAGTGTTGGTACCAAACTAGGACAAGTTGAAGACAACTTTCGAAACTAAGTGGGGAACATATGCATATCAAATAATTCCTTTTGGTTAGGTAAATGTTGGTGCTACTTTTCAACAAGTGATGAACATCACATTCATAGGTTTAATCAATCATAGTGTAGTTTTATATATAGAAGACATCATGATGTACTCAAAGAAATGCATCGATAACCTTTAGCATCTAAAATAGATTTTTGAAAGATGCAAAAAGTATGAGATTTCATAAAATTCCAAGAAAATCATTTTTATTATCACCAAAGGTAAATTGTTAGGGCACATAATTTCTAAAGATGGCATATTGGTAGATTCTGAACAAACTAAGTCCATCACTTATATTCCCCTACCTTACAATAAGAAGTCCATGCAATCTCTCTTTGGAAAGATAAATTTTGTAAGGAGGTTTGTTTCAAAATTTGTAGAAATGATCAAACTTCTACAAAAAAAAATGATAAAGAAAGATACAAATTTCAAATAAGCTTACATTGGAAAGGATGCTTTCAAAAATATTAAGGCTTCTATTGTTATTGCACTAGGATTGAGCAAACTTGATTTTGATAAAGACTTCTTCCTTTACACATTCACATATTCTCACTCCCTAGTTCTTGTGCTCTCCCAAAAGGATAAAGAAGGGAGTGATTTTCCAATCTCTTTTATGAGCACATGACTACAAGGTGATGAATTCAATTATCTCGTAGTTTAAAAGTAAGCATATGTTGTGGTCAAAACATTAAACTATTCACATTGTATATTCTCAAAAGCCACACAAATTTTATAGTCCCACATTTCACTGTTAGATCATTGTTCATATAGAAAAAACTTGGTGAAAGTAGAGGAAACTATACGACCACTATCTAGGAGAACGATCTTGATATCAAACCTACTATTGGCGTTTGAGGCCAAGGACTTTGCAAGTAGTAGATAAGGCACACGATCAAGTGGAAATGTATGAAACATGATAGGAAGATGAAATTTATATACATTCTAGCGATGTTCTTTGCATCCCAGGTTATACCAACTCATGGTATTATGAATTGAAATATTATTTGCAACACAGGTCTAGTCTTAGCTACCTCGATGCCAAGAAGAGAAGATCCTTAAGGTTCAAATAATATCAATACATCAATGGTACTCTATTATGAAATAATTATGATGGAGTGTTACTAAAATGGTTGGGGATACAAGTTCCTCTTAGAAAAAAACAAAAACAAAAAAAAAAAACGTCTTAATCAGAGTTTGGGAGGTTAAGATATCATTGATTTAAAATCAACAATTTTCAAGGTTTTTTTGTGACGACCGCGATATTGCAAAGTTCATAGCTTTTGACAAGGTGCTTATATTGCTACTAGACCACTGCCATTAGATAGATGATTTTCATAGGTTTCATTTGGTATATTGTATGTGGTGCTTCCAATGGATATGACATGCACTACAATCTTTGAAATATTTCACTCTCAAACCCTCATGGGCATGAAGAATGAAGATATGATCATGTTCTTAAAATCTCTCCAAGATATTAAAGAGACACTCGCTAAATATCAGAAGAACCATATTATTGTGACCACATACCCTTGCATTGAGGAAGAATATAATTGAGAAAGATATGCCTAGTATGATTTAGAAAACGACTGTGATGATTGGTATATGGACAGTTGTCATTTTTGGGATGCCAACTACATTCATATTCTATACAATGACTCTACTCAACCTTATGTAGAGAACATCATTGAGGGAAATTAGGATCATGTTATGACTACTAGTGTTTAGCTTGCATATTCTACAGTGGTAGTGTTCCTTCTAGATTCAACCTTGACCCTTTACAACTATGTGGATGATCTTTTTGAGGATTATATTTATTTGAATCCCCATGTCATTGGTGGGTATTTGGAGCACATTAATTGGTCATCGATGGAGCTTAGGAGTCATCAGTTGGGTGTCATATTCAACACTCGTACATAGGACCCAGGTTGAAGGTGGAGCTTGGACTACTTCAACACAGTTACTAGAACTTGTACACGGGACCTTGGTTCTCTAGCCTACTTTAGAATTACAATCCACACTCATCCATGGGACCCTAGTATATGGTTGTATTTCCTCACAACAAGCATTGATGGCAATGCTTTTCTAAGGGAGGTGGAATGTAGTATACCTGTTACAAGGGAAAACTCTCTATGGCCAAGGGTAAATCACAAAAGACAGGTATGACTACAGAAATCAACTCAATTACATTGTATGTTATATAAACTAATGTGCAAGATAAGAAAGAGGCCTACCTTGATTCAAAGTTCGATGATGTTCCACCATTGAGCACTTCGACCCAAAGCTTTATACCTGCAATAAGTTCTTAACAAACAAGCATAACAAGTACATGGTGATAGTATAAAGGGGTTAGCACATTAGATGACATAATCCATTAATAAACATTACAAACATGCCCATGGATAATAATCATATATTTGCACGATACCAATAGGACGGGAAATGAGTATTTCTATTAATAATTGATCAACATAAGTGACAACATTACAGACTTCTGTGTCGTCACGGTTCGAAACCAAGAAACCAAGTTCCTTCCAACTTGGCCTCCACCACTTCAATCCTCCACCAAAGGCAAGCTCATAGGAGAGAGACAATGAGGTTATCTCAACAATAGGGAAAGAGCTTGGGGGTTGAACACTGTGTTCAGACTTGAGGGACAAAGGGATGCAGACTCAATATGAAGTAATTTCTCCAGAGTAACCTTTCTCTCAAAGTGGAATGCTTTCTCCTCCTTTCCATAGCTCGGAATTGTGCTCTTATAGCCTCCAAAATGCAATTGAAGGGCCGAGTCAAAACGTTTCCATTATATGGAAGGCCAAGGATCAGAGATCTCCTTTCATGACAGGGAAACACGACTCCATTTTGTATTTTTTGGCACAAATCCCGATGTACGTGGGCTGTAGTGGAGCATCCTACGTATATTCTTGTCGTATAGCTAATAGGGCGTGTATATGTGGAAAAATGTATATATTTGGCTCTGGATTCATAAAAAAGGGATGACAAGTCTGCATAGGGAAATGGAAAAAAGGCCCTCTGTGAAAGATAGCAATGGTGGGGAAAATCTTGCTATAACAGATGCCCCCAATGTGTGAGATCAGAGGAGTATCTGCGATGGCTGAAATACATTATAAATAACCCAGGAGTGGAGTGGTAGAGAACCAGCTGGATGAACTCGATTGCTCATTACAGTCTTTATTGACTTTGCATACATGGCTACTAAGAATACAATGCAGATCCATTTGGAAAATATACCAAATAAGTGTCAGTGGCCATGAATAGGCAAATAAAAATGCGGTTAGATGCCAAAATTTGTCATAGTCATGAACAAGATTCAATGAAACCAGTCTCAAAATCAATCTAAAGATATTTTTATACCATGGAGTACAATTTGATCTCCCATGATCACTGAAGTTGAATAGGTGCCGGTCCAATGAAAGGGAAGCAACAACTCAGAAAATCTACGGCCACGTGTTGATGTCTTCAAGTCTTCTACACTATCCACCAACGGTGCAAGTCTACATCATGTGAATAAAGGAGTTTGATGTCGAACATAATGAGAAATCGTTTGATTACTGGTCATTGAGGTATACTGTTAACAAACGTGAGACAACCTACCAATAATGAAAGTAGGTATCAAGGCACCGAGTACATTCCTACAAGTGTGAATAAAGGAGTCCGTGTCGAACACTTGAGAAATCCATTGATCAGGAGACATTGATGTATTCCCATTTGTCAATGGTGAGAGAGCCTGCCACTAATGGCTGGAAGCCTCAAGGTACTCATAAAACTCTAGGTCCCATGTCCAGAATAAATGAACCGAAGTCGATGGAAAGATACCCACGGAAAGGAGAGCATTAAGGAATCTCTCATCAATCATCACGAGGAACAAAGTAGAAGCTTCATGACTTGGTGGAGATCGGATGAAGAACATGTTCATGAACCAACGACCCTATGTATCTTTCACGTGTACCAAATGCAAGCGGTATACGAAAAATACCCTTTGAATAAAAACCAATGATGAAAACTACTGACAAATGTGAGGAAATCACCAATAAGGCTAATGGCATCCAAGACACTACACGAATCCCAGAGTGTGAATAGATGTCTTGCCATCAAACACAAGGGAAAACACCCAGTCAACGACCAATGATGAAATGTCGACTGCTGGGTTCAAGGTGACCTACAGATGATGCAAGTAGGGCCAGAGTGCATGATGAGACCATAGTATCATGTGATTCTAAGACAAATTGAGGGTATGGCCGAGATGAAAAGTCAATATTTTTGAGGAGTGGCCAACACAGGTTGATAGACTTCCTTTGAACAAGAGCATGAGACATATGGTGGACTCTGGCAACATAGACTCAATGATGTGACTATTAGATGCAGGAGGCATCAATAACGTTCTCTATAGGGACTAGAAGAGTAACCATTCGGTAGAAAAAACTCTGTAACGAGATCAACTTCCTAAGGCCATGCTAAACCCAAAATTATGATGACATAAGGACTCAATAATTTTGTTCTCTGTTCAAAGGCGACATGACTGCTGCCAATTATAATATAGTACTCCCTTCCTGCCCATCTTTTTTTTGTTTTTTCATAATAAATGAATGCTATGATACATAGGAGAAAACGAGTACTATTGCAAGTAAGAAAAACTAGTTCCAACAGTGGAACGTACCTATGCTTAATGCAAGGAAATGCATGTGGAAGATGGACACTTGGGGTGATGTTTCCTCCAGGGTACAGGGTGTCAAATTGCGAAGGATATAAACAACGCTCTGCTTGGTTGAGGATGCAAGAATGCTTAGGCAATGGTTTATAACACAAAGAGAGAACAGGATAAAGGCTCAATACTGCAAGCGAGGGCATGAGATGCAATCACAACTTAACACCAAAAAATATCCTTTTTATGTCTTGTAGTCTACTTGGTGTAAAAAAGGGGTAAACTTGTGCCAAATAGACATCTTTTCAAATCCAATCTACGAGTGTGAAAAACACAAGTTCACTCAACAATCTTTTCTATTTTTGATAACGAGTCGGAAAAGAGCTTAACTAAGACTCATGACCTTTCAAATCCAGTTTAACGAGTGTGAAAGGGACAAATCACTCGACAATCTTTTCGGTTTTTAGACGAGTTGGAAAAGAGATTAACTAAGACTCGTTTTCAGTGTCTTAATCAACATGTAAAGGGGGAGGCCAAGGCTCCCATCTCGGTCTTTTGTGGAAAGTCAGTATCTCATGGATAACTGACAAAATCTTGGGAAAACCCAAAGCTCTCCAAGTCTTGGAGGAGAAAGCGCTAACGGAGGATACAGTCTTCGTGATGGTTCGAATAATGTATCTTAATGGAAAAGAAATAGGTGGGGGTATGGGATGCCTGATCAGGTCATCCCAATCGAAGGGAACCTCGTCAGGACTTGGAGAGAGAGTGTTCAGGGGAAGAATGAATCTCTCTCGTTCAAAAGGGGAAGGATTTGGAATGTTGATGACATGACCGAAAGGTGCATCACTCTCGTCAAGGAGAGTAGTATTGAAAAGAGATTGCACTGGTGTGGCCACTTTCTCAATTATAGGTTGAAGAGGATGGATAGTAACAGGGGCAAGAGATGATTCACACTTGACAAAAGGGGTGAGGTTGGGAGAGGATTGCATCGGTGGAACCACCTGAGACAATCAAAGGATAAGTGGTGTGAGGAGAAACCATGTATGCCTCAGAATTCAAAGGGCTCTTGGGTGAGCCCCATGCTTCTAGTATCCTGGTAGTATCCAGGCACATACGAGTAAGGTGACTTCCTTCGCAAGTCCTGCAAAGGAATTTAGGCTTATGTCTGAGACGTCTAGGATTCTCGATGTGGCTAGCAGGGGAAAGAGATTCATCTCCTATATGATGAATAGAGGCTAGAGATGTGACACAACTATGATTTGGGGTAAAAAGGATGGTGCCCCCAACATAATTGGTAGAGGTTGGGAGCGAGCTGTCGACATAATTTGTAGAAAAGTTGACCCATCTCCGACATGACTGGCAGAGGTTGGTGATGGAGGACCAGTATGATTGAAAGTGATTGGGCTAGCGATAGACTGCGGTATTTGATTCTAGGGTCCGAGGAAAGATTGGTTCTAAAACATTGCAAGCCAGGAAGGATCCTGGTGTACCCCATGTCCCTACCCATAAAGGTGGTGGCCAATGCCAAAATGGTCCAAAGAAGTTTGGGTGGGTATCATCACTGAGGTCTGCAAAGAGACCGAGGTAGGATAAGGATTATTCAAGTGAGGATATATGTTGCCCCCTTGTGAAGGGGTCCCATAAAGAGGGTAGCTTGAACCGTAAAATTGATTCTCCCCGTATGAAAGACCTGGGGGTACTTGAGGCCCTGTCATGGAAAAAGTGTTCGAAGGAATTGACATGGTGGGTGAAAGATACATGGGTGGGATGTGATAAGTGGGATAAGCACCCATCTGAGTATTGGCTCCTGAAAAAGCATAACTAGTATTGGATCCATAAGGGGGAAGGTTCCAACCTTCCATGGGGACACAAATCATATCAAATGAAGGAGTAGGCATCAGAGCCATGGTGCCTCCGGATCTGATGCTATGATTTATATATGCGGGCCAGGGAGAGGATTGCATGGGGGAAGGAATATCAACAGAAAAATGACTAGAGACCCAAGGTGCGGACTGAGCGTTGTAGTTATGCATACCATTGTAAAAAGTGGAAGGATCAGTCCCCATGAAACGAGTAGGCATCATGGGGTGGGTAGCAGTGAATGAGGGAGCAAAAGAAACTCCACTGTCCATAATGATGATACCCAAAATAGACTCTTCAAAATAGACTCTTAAGGCCAACTAGTAGTCAAAGAGCATACCAAAAAGTTAAATGGCCAATATGCATGTAAACGGGCAAAAGTGGCTGAGTGGCCTCCCTTGCTAAAGCAGGTATGTCTCGTCCAAGAGGGACCTGAGACTCCCCGCTAAAGTTTGGAGGTAACAAAATCAGTTATAGGGGCCCTCACGGGCTTAACAACCAATCGGTCAAATCACCCTGGAGAGGTAATCCTCCATAAAGGCGGTGTGTTGTCTGACCCCTATCTGACCCAGGGTACAAGAAAAATAACACCTGCAAGTAACCTATGAGATAACTAAGTCAAGAAACTAATAAACCATTGTATAACCGATGCATAGGCGAGCAATCGTAAGTACAGATCACCGTATGGGCAAGGTAGCAAAGCCCAAAACCTTGAAAGCACTGCCTCTCATAGAGGTATGGGTACTAGAAAGATCCCCAAATATGAATAAATCCACATAAATATCTTTGACGCTAGGTGAGTATCCAAGGGTTATCCCTTCAACCAACTTTGCACGACCTCGTGATTAAATCCGGTGTGAGCGGAGCCTCCTGATCTTACCAGTTATACAATGGACTTCTCAACTCCCTGTCTCAGACACATATGTTGATTTAATTGCCTTGGAGAAGTTTACTCACAAAATCCTATTCCAAGGCACTAAATCCTAGAGTAGTTTGTGCACCCTAAAAATAAAATCGTGACTAATCAATTTTAGTTTAAAGTGTAAATTTTACTGGCTGTGATTACTCAAAAGGGTATGGAAGTGAAACTCAATGATGTTATGACTCTGCAAGAAGATAAATATGAATATAATGCAAAGTCTATATTTAACTTTTCAATGAATGATATGCTAATAAAAAGAGTGCAATTTTCAATTTCAACTCTGCAATTCAGAATTAAAATGCAATCTTTCGCTAAATGCACTAAGTTAATGATAAAGGTTCAAAGACAAAAAATCTATCCAATGCAAAATGCCTATTTTTTTTGTATTTTCAATATATTAAAGAGAAAATGCATGGATTGAAAAGCAACCTGATATAAAAATTCTACTATGTATAAATGAAATAACTCAAGCAGAATACCAAGCAGCCAAGAAAACAACCTAGGGTTCAAGGACAAACCAAACAATGAAAAACAAAGAGAAAGACTATGCCCAAAAATTCAACTCCAAACAGGTTTCCTGTCAACCCAGAGAAGTTCAACAGGCACTACAGAGACCTAAGAAGGCTCAACAAACATCAAATCCCACCCAACAGTCACTAAACCAAGCAAACAAGCAAGGGAAAGTGGTATACGCAACCGTTAAGGGAAACAGGGCGTATACACGCATCTAACAATGAGACATCACACGTGTGTACATGACTATCAAGGCAATAGGGTGCGTAAATGCTTGAAAACAGGGCTAGACAAGGGTAAAAAGGCTGAAAACTCAGACCTAGAGTGAAGAGAATCTGTCAAGTAGAGATATGACAAGAAACACAAAGGAAAAAGAGCAATGCAAGAAGAAAAAGTACTTTAACTCTTAGAAGGAATATCTCTCCTGAGTGGAGTCGCCATTTCTGTTACAAGGGAAAAACTCTCTATGGCCAAGGGTAAACCAAAACATACAGGTATGACTACAGAAATCAACTCAATTCCATTGTATGTTATATAAACTAATGTGGAAGATAAGAAAGAGGCCTACCTCGATCCAATGTTTGATGATGTTCCACCATTGAGCACTTCGACCCAAAGCTTTATACCTGTAATAAGTTCTCAACAAACAAGAATAGCATGTACATGGTGATAGTATAAAGGGGTTAGCACATTAGATAACATAATCCATTAATAAACATTACAAACATGCCCATGGATAATAATCATATATTTGCATGATACCAATAGGACGAGAAATGAGTATTTCTATTAATAATTGATCAACATAAGTGACAACATTACAGACTTCCATGTTGGCATGGTTCGAAACCAAGAAACCAAGTTCCTTCCAACTGGGCCTCCACCACTTCAATTCTCCACCAAAGGCAAGCTCATAGGAGAGAGACTATGAGGTTCTCTCAACAATAGGGAAAGAGCTTGGGGGCTGAACACTGTGTTCATACTTGAGGGACAAAGGGATGCAGACTCAATATGAAGTAATTTCTCTAGAGTAACTTTGATCTCAAAGTTGAATGCTTTCTCTTCCTTTCCATAGCTCGGAATTGTGCTCTTATAGCCTCCAAAATGCAACTGAATGGCCGAGTCAGAACGTTTCCAGTATGTGGAAGGCCAAGGATCAGAGATCTCCTATCGTGACATGGAAACCCGACTCCATTTTGTATTTTCTGGCACAAATCCTGATGTACACGGGCTGTAGTGGAGCAACCTACGTATATGCTTGTTGTATAGTTGATAGGGTGCGTATATGTGGAAAAATGTATATTTTTGGCTTTGGATTCATAAAAAATGGATGACAAGTCTGCATAGGGAAATGGAAAAAAGGCCCTCTGTGCAAGATAGCAATGGTGGGGCAAATCTTGTTATAACAATACCTAGGGGTGTAATGGAGGGGAAAAGGGCCCATAGTGATGTAATAATAGTGGAGGTCATTCAATGTAAGGTGGAATAGGTCCATTATATTATTAAATAAGACCCATTATGGTAGTTAGACTTATTGAATATATGTAATGAAGGCCATTATTAGTAAATAAGGTCTATGTAGTAGTGTGAACACAAACTATTGTAAGAAGGCATAATAGAAGGTTCTTCTCTAGAATGTTCTTTGGAGGTAGATAGTATTGTATAAAGAAGTGTAAAAAATGTAATGAAGCATGGTGGAAGATCATTGTGATTTGATCTTAACTCATAAAGAGATTTCCCCCTCAAAAAGGCAAGTGAACAAGAGTGGATTCGTTCTATAAAATGATCAATTGTAAGGTGTTTCTCTACCTTAATGGTTTTCATATTGATATAGTATGGATTTCTTCTATTTTATTTTTGGTTATATTGTATGTGATTCTATTTTCAGATCTAAGGCACACAATAGATCCCACAGGGACCAATTCACAAAAAAACAAACACCTTCCGACCAATTCTTTTTATTTCTTCCTACAACACCGAGACTCGTGTAATACTCATTGACGACCATGATATCCATGGGATGCAAGTATGGGAGAAATTTCCCACTTGCATCAATAATTAGAGGAGGGGATGGTAGACATGGCTACTTATGCCTTGTCCTAAGTGTGAGTTGGGGGAATGTATATATATGAATGAACTGGACATCATGCAATGTACTTTCGTGTACAAGTGACACCTGAGTTGAATTTGGTTTTCAATGGTATTCATAAATTTGGTTAATGACATGGGGAGGGGGATTTTTTTTATATATAACTAAACATTTGCTTAAGGGAGATAATTTCAATTTTGAGTTTGATTCTCTTTTAGCATTCCTTGGTCAACGTTGCAGACCACCTTAGTGAGTGAGCCTGCCCTACGATTCATATTCCTAAGGACATGATATTATTCCACTTTCTGAAATCACTGCTCTTCTTTTAAAATTCTCCAAATTGCTTTATCCAGGGTATGATGACTGTATCCTTACTACCTTAAGATACTCTTGATTATGAGTTTTTAGTCTCCTATGATGATTATGTCTTTATACTGATCTGAACTGATTAACTTCAAGCCCATATATAGAGCCATTACCTTAGCTTGGTTGTTAGTGACTTGACCTAATCCCCAAGCAAATGTTGTTTTTTATACTCCTTCTGGGTCATAATTCACCCCTCACTCCTACCACCCTTCATAAAAAATATATTAATTAACAATAATTACAAACAATTTATAATTCTATAATTGAAAAACAATAAATTTTAAATCAACATAAAGTTATTATTACAAATTGATTTCAAAATTCATATGAATTAAAATTCAATTCTTAAGTGATTATTATATCTCCACATAATAATAAAATATATAAATTAGTTAAACATGGATCAGTGAAAAAACATAGAAGAATAGAAAAATGGAGAAAGAAAGTTTCATAAAGATAATGAAAATAAAATAAATATATAAATTAAAAAAACGGTGCGTACATAGTAAGTACCAAAAGTTAAGTAGATATAATAAAAAAAAGTGCACCATGGCAGCGTAGTCCCTGCCAGGTTGGAATGGGAATAAATGCGACCGAGTAAAGACACGTCGGTAGGAAGTTGAAGTACATGGAAACACAAAAGAATCAACATTCCCGAATTAGTTTTCTTTAAAACAAGGGCTCATGGATACAATATAAATTGAAATTCATGAAATTACAGGTTCTTGGACAACAAAAATTATACATATGAAATTTGTAATTTTATAAAGTAGATATTTACGTTTATACATACAAAATATGTACTTTTATAAAGTATGGGAATGAGATTCCATATTTGGCAGTTTTTGGATTGCAGATTCTCGGGCTAGCGCGCTGAAAATTGGGCTCTGTTGTTTCGTGGCATACAAATAGCACCCAAAATTATGCGACATACAAATTGACAATCAGAGTTGTGGACTATTTGAAATTTAAGGGTGTACGTATGTTACATAGGTTCGCAGACAAAAGTACAAAAAACTAGCATTCCCGAATTAGTTTTCTTTAAAACAAGGGCTCCTGGACAGAAGAAATTGAAAATCATCAAATTATAGGTTCCCAGATGGCAAAAATTATACATACGAAATATGTAATTTGATTAAGAATATATATAGAGCATGCGGGTTGTCGGGTTGCCGCGCTGAAAATTGGGCTTTTGTTGTTCTGTGCCCTACAAATAACACCTAGAGTTCCACGACATACAAATTGACAATGAGACTTGTGGAATATATGAAATTTAAGGGCCAATGTCTATTACGTAGGTTGGTGGACAAAAGCATAAAAAAACTAGCATTCCCGAATTAGTTTTCTTTAAAACAAGGGCTCCTAGACAAAAGAATTTGAAATATATAAAATTATAGGTTCCCGAACAACATAAATTATACATATCAAATATGTAATTTGAGTAAGTAGATATGTAGAGCATGCATGGAAGCTTCATTCCGTGTTCTTGGGCTGGCGGGCTGAAAATTGGGCTTCTGTTGTTTTGTGCTCTACAAATAGCATTGAGAGTTCCGTGACATACAAATTGACAACCAGACTTGCAGACTATTTGAATTTTTGGATCGTGGGTTCTCGGGCCGGCGGGCTGAAAATTGGGCTTCTGTTGTTCCTTGGCTTACAAATAACACTTAGAGTTCCGCGATATACAAATTGACAATTGGACTTGTGGACTATTTGAAATGTAAGGGCCTATGTCTGTTACATAGGTTTGTGTACAAAAGCACCAAAAAAACTAGCATTCAGGAATTGGTTTTCTTTAAAATAAGGGCTCCTGGATAGAAGAAATTGAAATTTATCAAATTATAGGTTCCTGAACAACATAAATTATACATACCAAATATGTAATTTGATTAAGTAGATATATAGAGCATGCAGGGAACCGTCATTCTAGGTTCTCAGGTTGGCGTGCTGAAAATTGGGCTTTTGTTGTTCCGTACCCTACAAATAGCGCCAAGAGTTTCGCGATATACAAATTGACAATTAGACTTGCGGACAGGGGCTCGTGTCAAAAAGTTTACCATTCCCGAATTAGTTTTCCTTTTTACATACGATGGTGGAAAAAAAAGCCAAAAAAAGGGTTCTTGGGCTGAAGGGATGGAAATTGGGCTTCTGTTGTTTTGTGGCCTACAAATAGCACCGAGAGTTCTGCGATATAAAAATTGACAATGAGATTTGCAGACTATTTGAATTTTTGGATCGCGGGTTCTCGGGCTGGTGGGCTGAAAATTGGGCTTCTTTTGTTTCGTGGCCTACAAATAGCACCCAGAGCTGTGCGGTATAGAAATTGACAAATGGACTTGCGGACTATTTGAAATGTAAGGGCCTACATTTGTTACATAGGTTCGTGGACAAAAGCACCAAAAAAACTAGCATTCTGGAATTGGTTTTCTTTAAAACAAGGGCTCCTGGACAGAAGAAACTGAAATTTATTAAATTATAGGTTCCTGAACAACATAAATTATACATACCAAATATGTAATTTGATTAATTACATATATAGAGCATGCACGAAACCCTCATTTCGGGTTCTTGGTCTAGCGTGCTGAAAATTGGGATTTTGTTGTTCCGTGCCCTACAAATAGCGCCAAGAGTTTGACGATATACAAATTGACAATTGGACTTGCGAACTATTTGAATTTTAAGGGGCTCCTGTCGAAAAAATTTAGCATTTCTGAATTAGTTTTCCTTTTTACATACGCTGGTGGACAAAAAAACAAAAAAAATAGTATCGATGGCTGTTACATAGCCTGGTGGACAAAAGTCTGAAAAAAGTAGCATTCCAGAATTAGTTTTCTTTAAAAGAGGGGCTCCTGCACAAAAGAAATTGAAATCTATCACCCCATACTTAGGCAGTTTTTTGATCGCGGGTTCTGGGGCTGGCGGGCTCAAAACTGGGCTTTTGTTGTTTTGTGGCCTACAAATAGAAGCTAGAGTTCCATGATATACAAATTGACAATTGGACTTGCAGACTATTTGAAATGTAAGGGCCTACGTCTGTTACATAGGTTCATGGACAAAAGAAGTCTTAAAACAAGGGCTCCTGGACACAAGAAATTGTTCCTAGATAGCATAAATTATACATACCAAATATGTAATTTGATTAACTAGATATATAGAGCATGGATAGAACCCTCATTCCATACTTAGCCATTTTTTTTGATCGCGGGTTCTCGGGCTGGGGACCTGAAAATCAGGCTTCTGTTGTTCTGTGTCCTACAAATAGCACCAACAGTTCAGTGATATACAAGTTGACAATCGGACTTGCGGACTATTTGAATTTTAAGGGGCTCGTGTCCAAAATTTTTAGCATTCCCGAATTAGTTTTCTTTTCATAGGTTTTACATAAGGTGGTGGACACAAGAACAAAAAATATAGTACCAATATCTGTTACATATGGTGGTGGACAAAAGGACCAAATAAATAGCATTCCCGAATTAGTTTTCTTTAAAACAAGGGCTCCTAGATAGAAGAAATTGGAATTTATGAAATTATAGGTTCCCGGAGAGCATAAATTATACATAGCAAATACATAATTTTTGAAAGTAGATATTTACTTTTATACATACAAAATATGTACTTTTATAAAGTATGGGGATGATATTTTATAGAGCATGCACAAAGTCCTCATTCCATACTTGCACAGAGCCCTGATTCCATACTTAGGCAGTTTTTGGATCGCGGGTTGTCAGGCTGGAAATTGGCCCTCTGTTGTTCCATGGCCTACAAAGAGCACTCAAAGTTCCGTGATATACAAATTGACAAGAGGACATGCGGATTAAGTTTTTGGATCACAGGTTGTCGGGCTGAAAATTGTCCCTCTGTTGTTCCATGGCCTACAAAGAGCACCTAGAGTTCCGTGATATACAAATTGACAAGCAGGCTTGTGGATTATTTTAATTTTAAGGGCCTTTGTGGCAAGCAGTATGAAGGACAGGTCGTAAAGATGCAAGAAACAACATACTCTCTATACATTTTAGTAGAAATAAAGTACTAAACACACTTTTATGACATTTACATAAAAAAATAATAAAACATGTCACATATTCCTAGAAATTTAAAGAAACACACACACACACACACACA
>SNQJ01S0063093.1:30400-41218 GCA_010110895.2 Picea sitchensis | reverse complement strand
CATACACACATATAAACACATCTAAACAAATAGATCAACAAACTGTTTGACGAAATACCACAACCAGAAAAAGTTTTAAAAAGACACCAAAACCGTGATGATCCTTGCATAATGGCTTGGGATCATTACATGCATGGTGTTTCTTCTAGACCATGAAATGTCGCAATTGTATGACCATTCTGGGATATGCGATCGTACTTGTTTGTGTTCTGTTGTGCATGAACAAATTTCTTTACATTGTCATATGTGAGTTTCTCTCTAAAAGGAAGCCTAGCAATGTATTTTTTCTCTCCCGCATGACCTTTTTCAAGTTGTGGTAACTTACTCTAAGTTTCTTTCCCAAGGGAACGATGAGATGATGGAAACTGGGATGAATTTCAGTCTCACTCAGATTCTCATAAACTACTTTACGTTTTTTGTTTAAGGCCTCTATGGCCTTATCACAACTCGAACAAATTTGACGCATAATTTTTTTCAAATTGTGATCACTTACTCTATGTTTTTTGTTTAAGCCCTCTATGGAATCATCACAACTCTCATGAATTTTATGTATGGTTTTTTTGTTCAAGCCCTGTATGCCCATATTGCAACCGGGAGGAGTCTCATTCTCACTAAAAAGCATTCGACGCGTATGCAGATTCGATGCCGTTTGGGTGGCATGGACATTCAACCCTGAGCTACTGATATGTCCAAGCAAAGGTTCATAATGGATATGTGTTGTATTTGTTTTCAACGAGAGGATGCCAATTGTCCAATCGTAATTTGAATCGGTAAACCAGGAATGGACATTGCCATCTGGCAAGGCCGACCATACCTGGATATTCACCCTTTATATCATAGACAACCATTGCAAACAGAATCTGCAACCCTCCACATTCCCTTTTTCATATGGAAGCACCATGTTCACAAGGTATTCCTACCAAGTTCCAATTGCCGACATATTTTCTAGGAGATATGGGCAAAGGTGCTGATGCAAGCACCTAAAAGCCTGTTGGTTGTTGCCTATAATTGCATTGCAAAAGGACTATACAGTTTAAATCCGCAACGACTGAACATCAAACTTCCTTGCCACCAAACAACAAATTTCATTGAACATACTATCTCCACAGCTAGACATAACATTTGTTGCCAGCTGTAAACCATGTCAATCTATGCGATACAAAATCCGTTTCCATTGTGATTCAAGGTCTTTGCAAATAACGGACAAGAAAATATGAGGCCCTTCTATATTGCATATGGAAATTTTTCTGTACACTAGTGGTTCATAATGACCACTAACGACAATGGCATCATGAAACAAGATGCAGTATGGATTGTCAGATGCAATTTTGTTGAATAGTAGATATCTTGTTTTTCTTGTCAATGACCATATTCCAACTGATATATTCAGCTAGTTAGACAACCACCGTATACAAAATGTATCTCCCCAAAGTCCCCTCTCATGTGCAGGCAGAACTGGAGATGCAAACAACCGCATCTTTGAAAAATACTTAGCGACATCATGTATTCCATGCAACTGTCGAAGAAAATCAGATTCCAGTTCGTATTCATAGGACTCCAAAGTCTCAGCATCACCATTTTTAAAACATGTCAAGAAACAATCTATCAATCCATTGCGCATCTTGGTCAACGAATACTGGAAATGCAATAGAACCTGGAATGTATCGAAAAGGCAATCCCCAACAGTATATGAGAATGCATCCAATCTAAAAAGGCCATTGCTATGAAAAACAACGTCAATGCTGTCATGTATAATGGACTGTGTATCTATTTCATACGACTCAACATCTATTACTTCTTCCATCTCTTCAACTGTGATTTTGAAGTTGTTTGCTACATACTTTTAGTTTCTATGAAAACAGAGAAAACGAGGGGAAAAAATAAAAGGTAGAAAAACCAAAAAGGAAAGAAAAATAGGGTACCAATCCCCGTATGTATCTTTCAACCTTCTTCTTCTCAATTTCAATCCCCCCTAGTCCCCATAGTGGATGAGAAGAAAACAAACCCACACTGGAAATTGAGCCAAACAGAAGAAACAATGCAAATAAATAAAACCATAACTTTACTCAGCAGAAAGAGAACAGGTGGACACAGTTTTCCGGCCCACCGAATAAATGCATTCCCTGCGTCTACACCCTGTCGGATGGTTCCCTCTTTTGATAGCTCCGAACTACTTTTTGTAAGCCCCTTTGCATTGCAATTTTCAGAAAAGCTATGGACGTGGCAGTCGACATATGAAGACACATGGTTTCCAGGAATAGAAATTAAGAGCACATAAAAAGATGGTCTGCAACATAATTTGGAGCCACAGACTCCCACCATTGAAAAATAACAACAACAGGGAAACTTACCCGTCAACGAAGGATGACAAGAGATCAACCCCAAAAACTAGAAATCGCAACAATAGGTCCAACAACTTGCAAATTTGAAGAATAACAAACCAGTGAACACTGAACAACCACGAAGAGGTCGAGCTGCAACTGCAGGACATCAACTTTGCAAAGTTGAATCAAACAAGAACCAGAATCATGGAACGAAACAACGAACAAGGATCGACCACTGGAGCAGCGATGCCGACCATGAACGAAATTGTATTGCAACACATTTGTACAATAAACATTTAAGACTAGCAAAGCTGTTAGGTAAATAGTTAAGACTGTCAGGATCGTCGAAGGGCATAGCCCTGTGCAAGCATTTAAGAAAAAATGCAGCGTGGCAGGCCTGTTCTATCGAAGCACGCAACAATAAAGCAAAAATCACACATAGTAATATGGTAGAGAATGTATTCTACCCAGGAGAAAATGCTAAAAGAAACATTCAAACTAATGCTAGCATTAATCCACCTTCGACCAATGCATAATAAAACATATGATTCAAAAATACCATATACGATCAAATACTTTGGATATGCGAACATATTTAACATTGGGAATAGCGAAGCTGACAATAAGACCTCCAATTCGTTGTCCTATCATATCTTGACAAACATGATACTTTCTATTATATAAAAATTGTTGTTTTCACTTCCCTTATTCCAACAATAGATAATATGGAAATATTTCTGGTCAATGCACAATCTAATACTAAGTCAACGATTTATCGATCGCTATAATCCCTCTATTCTTACAACAAGGACTAATAATAGTAAGAGATAATGGGGAACATGAAATAAAATGAAATAAACATAAAAAATAAATTAATTGAATTAATAATACCTTGTTATTATAATTAACACCAAAAGAAAGAAATGATGAAGAGTGAATAAATAAGGAAAAAAAGTTTAATAATAATAATCATTTGATTTTTTAAATGCATAATAAATTAATTGAATTAATAATAACTTGTTATTATAATTAACACCAAAAAGAAAGAAATGATGAAGAGTGAATAAATAAGAAACAAAAGTTTAACAATAATAATCATTTGATTTTTTAAATGCATAATAAATATCCAAATTTTTTTCAATCTTATAAAATTCAAAAAGTTGATTGTAAGTAATAATAAAAATAATGATAAGAGATCATGGGAAGAACATGAAATGAGTAGATATAAAATATATAATAAAGTAATTTAAAATAATAATAATAATAATAATAAGTTATTATATTTTATTTGATATTTAATTAATATTAATAATATTTTATTTTATAATTAGTATTTATTATTTAATAAGTTAATTAAATTTAGTTTGAGTGATTGTGATATGAAGTATTATTGTTTTCATAAAAAAATTATATTTATATGTAACATGCTAAATTTATAATAAGTATATTGTTATAATAAATATATTGATGTATTTACTTTGAATCTTATTATTAAGTACTTTCAAAAATTTAATATTTTAATATTAAATATTATTTTTATAATAAAAAAATTTCATTATTTAATAAATTTTTATTATCACATATGTATTGAAATAAAATATAAATAAAAAATAAAATTAGTATGCTTAATTAAGTAAGCACGAACTTACTATGCTACATCCATTATTTGATAAACTTTTGGCATCACATGTATTCATTACATATTATAATGAAACATTAATATGCAATATCCATTATTTGATAAAATTTTGGCATCACATGTATTCATTACATATTAGAATGAACTATTAGTGTAACTGTGAAAGTAAAGTGAGTATAGAGATTTATTAGTACATGCCCAAGGCATATCAAAGACTCTAGCATTTAATAAGACATTGACTTCATATTAGTTTAGTGTTTGATTATATATTTTTCTCGAATTTGTAATGTTCGACATATCAAACTCAATATTTTTATTTTTTATATAATAAAAAAATCTATTCTTTGTAATCTCATTGGATAATAAGATTTGAGGTCTTATTGGGCACTTCACTCTTCCTGATGTTTTATTTTTCACTCTTCTTAATGTTTAATCCCTCACGTACAATTATATTGAATTACATTCTTAGATAACCTATACTCTCAGCTCTTTAAATATACTAATCTCATTTCTGATTATTTTGTCAGAGTGTTGAGTGTTGCATCTCTCTCAGCTATTTAAATACACTAATCTCATTTCAAATGAAATGATTGTTTTGTGAGAGTGTTGATTGTTTCATCGACTAATTTTTTTAGGGAGCTCCACATATGTCAGAGCTTTAATGTAATTTGATCAACCTACAGCCACTGGCCACCACAACCCACTGCCTCTCCACTGCCTTGACAACACGACATCAAGGCACCACATCACAATAGGGCCTCAACATTACTCATGGCTTCTATGGCCTTCATTTCCAAATCAAATTTTCAGCATGACCTTGGTAAATCAAATTTCCAGATTACTTATCTAGAGCAACAAATCGAGAAGAGAAGCTTCCTTCAATGCTAGAGGCCCCCTCCTACTTCTCTAGAGGTTCAGGTCCCTCCTCCAACTCCTCCATAGGCTCAGATTGAGAGGGTAATTTTCATATTACTTAGCTAGAACAACAAAGCAAGAAGAGAAGCTTCCTTCAACTAGAAGCTCAAATCAAGAGGCCTCCTTCTCCTACTATGGATTGCATTACAAAGTGGTAAGATATTTGTTATATTGTTTAGAGAATTGAAAAAAATATTCCTTTTTAAGGTAGTATCTTTAAAATGCTTGTTGCATAGGCTACAATAGGAAATGGCTATTTACTCTTAAGACATCATTGCACACCTATAATAGAGAAATTCTTGAGCATCTTCCTTTCTTCCAAACCTGAAAATCTTCCCCCAAAAATTTAAAGAGTTCTATATCTTCTTAGGAGTAAGCACTGCAAAGTCTCTTGCAAAATTATGTGCAAAGGGTTTCAATTTTTATACTTTAATGCCATAAAAAACTGACTAACAAGAAACTTGATTTGAATTAGTTACCACTCTCAGTGCAAACCTCTAATTCACTTTATTCCTTTCCTTGAAGAGAGGCTTTGAACTATCCACCTAATAAGGAAATGCAAATCACAATATGAAAGGCGACATCAATTATTCGTACAACCTCAATGTATCCATATGTTTTAATCATTTAAATATATGATTCTAAGATAAACATCCCCAAAAAAATAAACATAGTTCCATGAGCATGGAATCTAAACATAGATCCATGACCATGCGAGAAAAGTTACCATAAACTCTGGAATATTTAAGATATTGTGGGAAAATTTTGTCGAAAATATCATGGCTTGAGAATTCCAAATCATTAGTAGTTTCTATTTCACGATGGTTTGAAATGGACATAAAAATGTCATCTCCTACTATTTGTTCATAGAGCCATAACTGCAGAAGTTTTAGTGGGTCTCTTGAAACAGATGATGTAAACCCATAAGAAACACTTTGCATTTAAATAATATGTGATTTTAGATAAATGTTGTAGAAAGGAAACAAACACTGGAATCTAATAACCTATACAATATTTCAGCCCCCCCAAAATAACCAATTTAATCTTTAACAAAATGAATACAAACGATTGCTCAAGTTAAGTCTTTTAGCCCCAAAAAATTAACGAATTTAATCTTTAACAAAATGTATACATAAGATTGCTCAAGTTATGTTTTGATAGCTTCGCTCACGGACTGGAAACACATCTGACAAGACTTGGAGTATGGCACAAAATTCAACTACTGATAGATTTGGAGTTTTTGAAATATACATTATTTAATTTGTAATTTGGATCAGTTTAGAGATCCCTAAAAGCTGGTGGTTTCAACTATCTTTATTTGGAACGTTTCATAGTTTCCTAAAAAATCATAGTTGCTGCTATTAGTTGTCGAAATTGCAGAAGTTGCATGGTGCAATCGATTTTCAACAAGATGAAATCAAGGTTCTGGATTTATGACAACGAAAAATTCACCAAAACGATAAAATAAACGTCAATATGTAGAGAACTTTTGATGGACTTGAGCCCACCCCCACTGCTTCTTTGTCTTGGCACACACACCCATGGATTTATTGTCTCGACTCAATCTTGTCAACACAGGTGTCAACTATCGAATATCCAACAGTTAGATTGTTTTTTAGATTGACTATCCAACATTCATATTTCTTTGTATTTATTGGAAGAGTGCTTTTCGTTATTTAGATTGTAATTTTGACCATTTGGGTAGAATGGAAGTGGGTTCACTGCCCAATGATAGAAGTAGGTTCCCTGCCTATCTATCTCTAATAAAAACATATTTCTATTATATTTCCTCACCTTTAAGGAAGGAAAGACTCAATTCTATCCACATATATCTAAAATATATAACATGATTATAGTAGTTGGTTAGTTCTTTAGTCAATGGTGGCCAAGCCAATGATAAATCATATGTAACTGAGAACCCATATCTATTTCTAGAAAGACAATATCTGATCCAGGTGGATATTGGTGGCCACCCACCTCTTCCATCTCGCTCAGATACAACTTTCATCTTGACATTTACGATTTTTATCTTGGCAATTGTTTTCTAGCTTTTTAAGTCCTAAACGTTCGGGTCGTTTTGAGGCCCTAAACAATGTTTTTTGGGCTTGGCATAGTCACACTATAGACAAAGTTAGAGTATGACAACATAATGTGTAGTCCTCAGATAAAGATTTCCAATGCACTATTGTGCGCCTAAAACGAAGATCATATACAAAAGTTATGACCCCGAGAAGTTGATGTACCAACTTACCGAATCAGGGCCCACATGACTTTTGCCGCTTCATCTCCTAGGGTTAGGTTTTTGGATGTATAGGGTTTTTTGTTTACTCTTGATGCTAACAAGGCCTGGAGGCCTCATTGTAATGTGCTCAGATAAATGCACGTAGACGCCACATCTCTTCTTAGATATTAACTACTACCATTCGAGCTAAATTGTTTTCATTATGCATTTTACAACTTCAACAGATTTCTTATTTAATAGAAGTTAAGTTCCACTGTATCTCTGTTATTATTCTCTGTAAATCTATGTTAGTGTTATAAATCTGTGTTTCATTTCGTTCTACTCATAAATCTGGATCGGTGGTATCATATCGGTCTTCTCTTCATTTGTTTCTCTGTGCATGTCCCCAACGAGGTTAGGGTATGAGTAGTTGGGAGTTGAACCAGTTGAGCCTTTGCAAGATCGGCCTCTTTGAACTTGACGACCTTCCATGGGGGAAGAAAAGAGAGATGTTGGGGCAGGATATCCCTTTAAACTGTTGCTTGAGGAAGCCCTCTCGCAACAAAGGAACGAGATGATGGATAACTTTGCGCAAATCCTTCGACGACTGCCAACTGATGACGCATCTACCTGTTGACGGGCGAAACAGTCCGTTCGTCAACTGGGAGAGTGGAACCGGTCCGGGGTTGTCTAAATAACCCAAGCCGTTTGGAATGGATCACCCTGACGAGTTTAACAGCTCCGTTGGCCGCTCTAAGGTATTTTAAGAAAACCGAAGAGAAAATAATCTAAACTAACTAATCTAACTAAAACAAATAAAATAAACTAAACTAACTAAGACTAATAAAACTAACTAAAACAAATAAACTAAACTAACTAATCTAATTAAAACAAACTACTAAACTAAATTAAAACTAAATATAAACTACTCTAACTATTCTATTATACAATCTACTAATAACTCAAATCAACTATCTAATTATCAGCTGCAATATTACTTATTCACAAATGTACACTATAAACAATCTACAGATTTGATTAAAACCTGCAAAACTCAATTGATTACTGCCCTAAGAAAACAAGATATGTTTTTTGATTTTTTATATTTTGTGAAAAAGAAATGAAACTATTGAAATTAAACAATCTAATATAATTTCTGAAATTAAACGATCTAATATAAATCTAATTAAAATTATTTCTAAACTAAACTACTTAATGGAAACAACAAGGAAAAAACTAACTGACCTGAGAGTGCTCCTAATTTGTCCTGTGCGTGATGACTCTGAAGTTGGTCGGAGGAAGTAAACTCGCACCGAATTGGTTCAATAGCTTCTCGTAAACGATCAACTGAGCTGCTCTTCGAGTTGGTTTATAGGACAAACAAGACATAAAAATATCATAACAACTATAAGATATATAAATCTCTGCAATAAGGGAAACCTGTTATGCAAAAACTTATATTATTTAATTCAACTCATGAAGAAGATAAACCTGTCATTCACAAACTGAACTAAAAACTGTTATGTATTTTTATACAATTGGAAGAAACCAGATATGGATTACTGTGATTAAAATTACATCATTTTCTCATGATCTAGATAGCTAAAGTAGTCATAAATCATAGACAAAGTGATATACAAAACATGAAACAAAAAGTTGATATATTGAGAAGCTAAAGCTGTGACAAAACATCAATTCTGCTCCAGTCTGTATTAGAGCTCCATATCCTTTTTCTCCCACGAATGAGGATGAACATTATTACAAAAATCATAAGTTTATATAAGTTTCTCACAAGGTAAAACTTCCTTGTGGATAACATCAAACAGTTTTACATAATCAGGGAAAAATCCCAAAATGGACTAAACTAAGAAAATCAAACTGCCAGTAAAATCTGTGAGATATCTCCTAACTGCTCATAAACTCCATTGCAATTCGAATTTACCTGCAACAGGACACAAATATCAAATTAGAGAGATATTTCAGTAACAAAACACTAAAAAAATGATCCTACAGACTTAGCTACAGAATCATCTGATTCTGTAGCTAGTCTAGAATAACATATAGAATCAGATAACAATCAAACGAAATCCTTTTTTAAAACAATCCAATTATACTTGCTTTAAACAAACATTAAAATCGAATTACTAATGGCTCAAGCAAATGTATCAATCAAATCAAACCAAATCGCAAAGGGTGTAATCGGGACAGGGTAAGCATGCTCTGTTTTTTCAGTTGCCATAAAATCATGTCAAATCATAACAGGACTATTTCATAATGAATGAAATCAATGGTGAACCAAATCGTATAATATATGATGCAATCATAATCAATTTGCATAGGATTCATATCATTTTAATCAAATGCCAGTATAGAAAGGCTGTTACGATTATTATCAAAATGAAACATGCATAACAATATCCACAAAACTTTGCCATAGACTTCGTTCGCTAAGTGTCACACAGTTTAATAGATATGACTAAAATAATGGTCGTAACCATCATTGACTCGTTATAGTCATAGCAATAATATCATTCGATCAAGTGTAAAGATAGGTAAATTGTTTCGATTGTATTCAGACGACATCACACTCAACGAATTTCGTTATTGATCACCATACAGTCAACATACAAGAGCGTAACAAAATTCATAATATAAATTGGGTAAATAATTAAAACGAATATGGCTGAGTTTAATTATAGAAACAAATCACCATGCTGGGCATAATCATTTCCGTTCAACAAATCAAATTTAAAAAATATGAAACAAGCTGATAACGCGGTCAAACGATGTGAATCAGACAGTTTACACTTTGGTTATGCATTAGCAGAATGATATTCGAATTCATCGAATCATACATGGATTATAACATTGTAACAGTTATGCTAACCACATCGTATAAATATAACCAATTCAAATCGAACCATTGACTGTGTTCAAAATTGGAATACCAGAAACAACCTGTGTTTAGAAAATATTAACAACTTCGATTATGAACAGAGCATTCGATTAAAGCCAAATTAAAGCAAATCAAATCTATCTCGAGATCAACTAGAATCAAATCCAAATCCAATCAAAATTTAAATAATAATGAAAATTGATTTATCAAAACCAAATTATATACAAAATTTGCATGCTTATGCGACAGAGCAAACCATGGTGTAAATAGAGTTTATGATCATGTCATATAAATAGGTGAAAGTCATACCAGTGAGGTTGATCTAGCTACGCCAATTTTGAATTGACGAACGCTGTTGCCGACTCCACGTTTTTAAACAAAATCAAACCAGTTGTTCGTTGCTTCTTATCAGTGGATGGCATCTTTGCCTCTTGATTAGAAAGCCTTGCAACTTGATCTTCCAGAGCATGAATTCTGGATTGTAGCATTGGAACATCGAGGTAATACCTTTCTAACCACACGCCACACTGTTCACACGGTGGAGCTGCTGGTTGAGATAGAATAGGAGGGGGTTTCGACGAGTCACCAGGGGTTTCACAGGGCATTTTGATGCCGGGGCAATTTGGATCATTTCGTAAACAAGGAGGTAGGTTCTTCACAAAATCATATGCGGGTTTATCACACAGACCTTCGGAATAGGGATACTCGCTTGCTAGGAAACGTTCAATTTCCGAGTCAGAATCTTCACTGAGCACAATAGGGTCAGGGTTGACAGGTGATTTTGGTTTGTTTCTTGCCATGCGAGAGATTAACCGGGCATTTT
>SNQJ01S0063093.1:15171-30310 GCA_010110895.2 Picea sitchensis | reverse complement strand
TAAACCCAAATGACAAACCACAAGCATTTTAATTAAAACCAAAATGAAATAGGCTGTTATCGGCCTGGTTTCATTTGTACCTTTTGGACATTTTAAACAGACTCCTATGCAAGTAGTAAGGCATGTTAAGCTCATAGCCTATGAAAACCATAAGTAGCCGAAGGTGATACAGGAAAACGAAACCATACCGGCCCTCGCAAGTAATGAATTGCTTGGTTACCATCAGCAAGTCGTGCCATTGTTGTTTTAGCATATTTGCGGGCAGACCCTTGTCACAGGAGCTCACTCTTCGTGACTGAAAGAGTAATGTCCATGAGACATCCTCCACTTTACAATTTTTCGACCATCTCTGTCCAACAACAGGCAGACCGGTAGCTAGACTAAGGAATTGCTCGTTGATTTCCAACTTCACATCCCCAACCTTGGCTCGGCAGCCATCGAAGGTTAATGCAAATTGCTGAGCCACACCAGGGTTATAACCATCAAACTTTCGGATGAACGGGAGCCATCCGAACTCCTCGAGGTCACTGTAAGCACCATCAAACATCAAAAATGCCTGGCAGCCATTGGGTTCAGCCCTCACGTCTGGAGCCATGGCTCGGGATCATGGTAGGGTTTGGATAAACATACAGGAGCAAAATCGTTTTGGCTAACATCTATGAGAGCGATGAAAGGGGAGGTGAATGAATATGCGCGTGCGAAGGTGGTGGGTTAGTTCACCGCCATGCAAAACATTAATGGCACAGTACCATCCTTGTTCAATCAATCATAACCAAAATTAAAAATATTTGGCCAACCCATGGTTTAAACGGTGGACAATTATATCAATGTGCCAATGTATAGTTTGAAACCCCGATCATTCAATCAAACCCATAGTTCAACTATGTGCCTGTAATAATTCAAACCATAAAATCCAAATCCAAAAGTTTAATCAATGCGCCATTGTAAAACTTCAAACTATTGCCATTCAATCAAACTCATATGTTACCTATGCGCTTGTTGCATAATCAAAGTTTATAAAATGTGATAAGAGATTTCATAAAGTCAATAAGCCAAGAGCTTATAATAGTAAGGATTAAAACAAAATCAACCATAACTCTTATGAAATCAAGTATAACTCATAAATTCTCATGCTCAACACCTTATCAAAATAAAAGCCAAGTTGCGCAATCAAAGCAAGAATGTCACAGTTTGAAAAATGTCCTCAGCCACATAATAATAAACCAAAGGTAAGTGCCTTTCAGAATATCGATGAGCAGGCCACGACAATTCAAATAACGATGGAAGAGTTTTCATGCTTTCAGTCGTGAAAACTAAATTGAAACCGACTTGCAAATGTCGCTTGAAATGAAAACATTGTCTCTTTGCAAGATGCGACATAAATTTGGAGTTCAAGAGACATGGGTGTAGGCAGCTTTTAGGGCAATTGAAAAAATTGAATTGGCTGCCAACACTACCTCAAGTAGAGGCGCCACCCCCTTCAAGGTACATATCAATTTTTATATTCTTGTATTTTAAGGTCAAATACATGCGGATGCTATAGAAAAATGGTTAAACCTTCTAGAAGGGTATTTTTATATCCACAAAGTTTTCGATAGAGAAACAATTACATTTTCACTCCTTAAGGTCATCCCCCATGTCTAATATTGGTGGGAGACTTTTTGTGAGAAAAAGGAAACAGAGGGATCTACATTATTTGTAGTTTCACCCATTTGGGGTTCCTTTAGGGATGTTATTAAGGAACAATACTACCCTGTTGGAAGTTATGACGCCTTATATACAAGATGGACCACACTACAACAGGAAAGGGACCAAGCAGTACTAGAGTTCACCAATGTCTTCCATACCTTGCGCACCAAGATGGGTATAAAATACTTTGAGCTACATCTGGTGCTCAAGTATCACGACGGTCTGCATAGATACATCCAGACATAAATCGGGTTTCAAGACATTTCTTCCTTGGGAATGGCCTATCAATATGTTGTCAAAATCAAGCAGAAGCTTAAATAGAAGACATGACAGTTTGGGTCTGAAAACACCTCACAATAGAAGCAGGGAAAAGTTGTCCCCAACCTGTAGAGCGAAGGGTAGAGCAAGGATGCACAACCCTAGGACAACCATTCCAAACCAAAAACAAAGAAGGACAATGAGAATCTAAAGAAAGACACTGGGAAATGGTGTGAGTTCCATAAGATCCCCTGGCATAACACTGCTGAATGCCGCTCAAAGAAGTCATTGGTGGTCGAGGTGAAAGATGCTAAATCAGATGTAGGTTTTGACTTTAAGTTAGAACCAAAAAAAGGGAGATGAATCATTGATGCAGAACCCAGTGCCACTATTGCTACCACCACCAAGGTGCTTCTCGACGAACCCAATGAACCAAAGGAAGGTGAGTGCCTCTTTCATTCACATATGTGGGTGAAGGGTACCCCGCTACACTTCATCGTTGATAGTGGTAGCCATAAGAACCTCATCTCAGCATAGATCATCAAGCGATTAGCTCTACCGACAACACCAAACCCACAACCATACACCATCGGATGGCCCCGCCAAGGGATCGATCTCCACGTTAACCAACAATGTCTCCTGAACTATGACATGAAGCCCTTTAAAGATGAGGTATTGTGTGATGTCACCCCACTTGAAGTTTGTGATGTTATTTTGGTCCATCCTTATTTATGGAAACATCATGGGTGTATATGAGTCTAGGCCTCGTAGTGTTATTATTACTTTGGATAGGAAATTATACATGATACCCTAGGTAGTCTCATCTACCACCATTTCCTTGATCTCTGCCAAGTAATGAAGGAAGGTCATCTCTTAGAACGAGAAGCTTGTCTTCTTCGTGATTCATGCTCAAAGTGAGCAGAAGGTTGCAACCACATCCATGGCCTCTATGAAAAGTCTCTCCATGTAGCAGAAGCAAGTGGATAAGGTCATGGAACAATACAAAGACATATTCTCCTCACCCACTTGGGTACCTCTGCATTGTCAGGTCAATCACTCAATCGATTTGACCCCTGGTGCACCGTTACCCAATGGGCCAGTCTATCGTTGCTCTCTATCAGAAAATGAATAAATCAAGTGCCGGATCCAAGAGCTACTCGAAAAGGGGCACATAAACCAAAGCTCATCACCTTGTGGAAGCCCAATCGTGCTTGTGCAGAGGAAATATGGGTCATGGCGACTCTTCATTTATTACCGAGCCCTAAATAAAATAAGAGTTAGGAACCTGTACCCAATTCCTCGGATTGACGATATCCTTGACCAGTTCAAGGGGGCCAAATACTTCAGTAAGATTGATCTGAGGTTTGGCTACCACCAGTTTCCAATAGAGAAGACCAATGTATGGAAGATTGCGTTCGAGTCCAAAGTAGGTATTTTTAAATGGTTGGTCATGCCCTTTGGATTGAAAAATGCCCAAACAAATTTCATGAGGATGATGAATAATATCTTCCGGCCTTTCACCAATTCTTTTGTGGTGGTGTATTTGGATGACATCCTCATATTCAACAAGAATTGGGCGGAACACTTGCAACACATTCAGTTGGTTCTGCACACTCTACGACAACACAAGCTATATGAAAATTTGGAAAAATTATCCTTCAGCATGAAAAGGGTCTAGTATTAAGGATACATTGTTGATGAGCATGGGGTGCATGCTAATCCAGCCAAGATCCAGGTCATCTGTGACTAGCCAGCCCTGAAGAAGACACTCACTAAGATTCAGATCTTCTTAGTCCTTGGGAATTTCTATCGTAGGTTCGTGTTGGGATTCTCCCACATTGCATGGTCCCTTAGCTAAGTGACCAGGGGCGGTGATAAGGAAAACTTTGTGTGGGGCCAGTCACAACAGAAATCATTCGACGATTTGAAGCAATGGTTGTGCTCAGCCCTGATGCTCTCATTACTCGACCTACAACAACCTTTTGATATCGAGACAAATGCTTCAGATTATGCTGTGGGCGTAATTCTCACTCAGCATGGACATCCTGTGGCCTATCATAGTGAGACACTATTATATACTATCTGTAAGTACCCCACTTACGGCAAAAAATGTACTCCATTATACAAGAATGCTTCCAATGGAGGCATTACATTCTCGAGAAGGAGACAATCATCCACATTAATCATAATCCTCTATAGTTCATGCAAACACAAGGTAAATTGCAAAATGACTGCCATCAGAAGTGGTCCACGTACTTGCAACAATTTCATATCAACATTGAGTATAAGATAGGGAGCACCAACTGCGTGGCCGACTGCCTTAGACTACCTCCAGTTTCTGCACTTACCACAGTGCTACACTCCTGTGGACATGAGACCTCCAGATGGTTCCAGCTCTACGAGCGATATCTTGACTTCACCACTACTTACCAGATGTTGGGTACAAACACAATTGTCACTGATTTTCATCTATAGGATGTGTTGCTATTCCATCTGGGCCATCTTTGTGTTCCATCAAGCGAGCGAGTGAAGATAATTTGGGAAGTTCACTACAGTTGGATGGCATGACACTTTGATGTAGAAAAGACAGTGAAGTGCTGCAACAACATTTCTATTGGTTGAAACTCTGAGAGGATGTCAACAAGTATATAAGGTTCTGCACAACTTTCACCATTGCCAAATCGACCATTAAGAAACAAATCATGTACACCCCTCTTCCTACTCCTAATAGGCCATGGGAATCCATCTTGATGGACTACATGTCAGGCCTCCATTCCACAGTTCATGGAAATGACTGTGTTTTCGTGGTGGTTGATCGATTTTCCAAGATGGCGATTCTGGTCGCCTGCAAAAAGAGCATCACAACACAGGCCAGTGTTAAGCTCTTCTTCGAATGAATGTGGGCACATTTTTGGATACCACAAACCATCGTCTTTGATCGAGACAACTGGTTCCTTAACAGATTTTGGTCGAACCTATGGTCATGGCTTGACACTGAGCTCACCAAATCCACGACCTTCCACCCCCAAATAGATGGCCAAATTGAGGTTGTCAACATGATGATCGTGCATATCTTGCGCATGTACAATTCCAAGCATCCACGCACATGGGATGAGAGTCTTCCCTATGTTCAAAACAATTACAACATATCCATACATAACTCAACCGACCATATCCCCTTTCAGGTGGGCTTGGGATTTCAACCATTGGGTCCCATGGATGTTGCACTACCCCTTGTGTCCACACATGCAGAATCATCCCATACGCAAATCGAAGCCGAAAAGGCCACCCGTTTCATTGAATAAATCCAACACATCCGCTAACAGGTTCATGATATTTTGCAGAACTCCAATGCGAAGTACAAGCAGTGCCATGATCAACATGGGGTGCCACACAAGTTTCAGGTGGGAGATAAAGTTTGGTTGCACTTGCAAAAATAATTCCTTACAAGACCTTATCAGAAGCTTCGTCCACTCCACTATGGACCTTACACCATCACCAAGGTTGTGGGTGACAATGATTTTGAGCTCAACATTCCCCCCTTCCTTGGCTTGCACCCAATGTTTAATGTGGGCATCCTTCGACCATACTTTCCACAATTATTGGACACCTCAGAGATAACAGAACAATTGACACCGATAGAGCTCAAGCCTGATTGCATGGAACAATAATCCACTAATCAGATCGTGGACACAGAGGTCAAGGGTAGTTTCCAACATAAGCTTCAGCTTTATCAGGTTGTCAAAGTGGGTCAACTCCTGCACCAAGGCAAGTGGCTCACCAGGGGCCAAATTCAACAAAATTTTCCTCATCTGATGGAGGAACTCAATGCAATGTAGACCATTGCTTCATAAGGAGGGAGGATTGATCTAGGTGGATATCGATGGCCACCTACCTCTTCCAGCTGGCTCACATACAATTTTCATCTTGGCAGTTACAATTTTTGTCTTGGTAGTTTTTTTCTAGCTTTTTGGGTCCTAAACTTTCAAGTCTGTTTTGAGGCCTTGAACAACATTTTTTAGGCCCGCCACAGTCACACTTTAAAAAGAGTTCGTGTGTGAAGGCATAATGTGTAGTCCTTGGATAGACCTTTCCAATGGGATATCATGCACCCAAAATGGAGATCGTATGCAAAAGGTATGACCTTGGGAAGTTGATGTGCCTACTACCAAATCCCCCAATCGGGGCCCACATGACCTTTGGCGCTTCATCTCCTAGGGTTAGGTTTTTGGATGTCTACGGTTTTCTATTTACTCTTGATGCTAAAAAGGCTTGGAGGCCTCATTGTAATGTGCTCAGACAAATGCACGTAGCTGCCACATCTCTTCTTAGAGATTAGCTACTACCATTCGAGCTAGATTGTTTTCATTCTGTATTTTATAGCTTCAACATATTTCTTATTTAATAGAAGTTAAGTTCCACTATATCTCTGTTATTGTTCTCTGTAAATCTGTGTTAATGTTATAAATTTGTGTTTTATTTTGCTCTGCTCATAAATCTGGATCAATATCCATCCCCACTACTACAATTTACAATTTGCTCAAATCACAATTTTACATTCAACTAACTTTCCACAATATTTTAGATCAGATTAGAGAAAAAACCACCGAAAAACAAGGCGGTTTGAATAATATTCCACGCTGTCAAGGAAAATCAAAAGCACAATTTTTTTTCAAATAAACTTGGAGCTAATTTTGGACATAGACTATCAGAGCAAGTTGGGAAACGACACCTTCATTTCAAAATGATATTCGTGCCATTATTGATTCTCCAGATGTAGTAGGCCTTTTTATTCCATGTCAGATATAATCATAGTGGGAAGAAGAATAATGTATTTTATGCAACTATTAATGATAACACTCATTTTATTTTTATTATTTCTTTTTGACTTCTCAAAAAATGGAGGCGGGGCTAAAAATAAATTTTATCATTCTTCTCAAGACAACAATGGAAGTGGGATCAAAATAGAGGAGGCACAATGGATAATACTCTACATTGAATATAGGATAATATAATATTACATTGTATATAGGATAATATAATATTGGCTCATCTTTTACTAATAATAAAAAGATCAGTGAAGATTCTTTTTAAGTTATGTGTGGTCCTTAGTCCTTGCAGAAGGACCGGGGCTATAACTATATCATTAGATTAAGAGTAAAATCGAGTAATATACATTGGACACAAGCACAACGAACTATAACATGAGATTAAGTGTAAAATTAACAGACAGAAGTGCAACTACCCATTTAGTTGGGACAAATTATGATCCAAATTTGAAATTCCTATTCATCTTCAATATGCAAGAAATTTATATAAAAAACTTTTACACATGAACATTGACAATGCAATGGCACTTGTTTGAATTAAATTTCATCATCCTTTTTTCTTTGTTTTTTCAAGACTGTGATTTTAATGATATGGGTGAATTTTGTTCATTACATGCATTTAAACATATTTTTAAAGGGGTAAATTTTGGTCATTACATAAATTCATCATATATTACAATCATTACATATTAGAACGAAATATAAATGTAAGTGTGGAAGTAAAATAAGTATTTTAATAAATGTATTTTTATGTATTTTTTTTTTAAATTGTGTTTTTAATGAAATATTGAAGTATTAGTGTCTCATTATGTCATTCAAATTTGTAACAATTTTAAATTTAGAAATCTTTTATCTACAAACAATGGATGTCATATATCAAACAATGGATCTTCTATATCAATTTGATATTTAGCTATAATTTTAAAAATAAATTATTATTATATTATAATAAAAATATTTCTAATGTTGTATAAATTGGTCAAACAATGGATCTTATATATCAATTTGATATTTAGCTATAACTTTAAAAATAAATTATTATTATTATATTATAATAAAAATATTTCTAATGTTGTATAAATTGGTTTGAGGCGAACCCTAAGGCTATTAGTTTTTTGCATTATATACTGTACTATTTGCGGGGAACTCTTTCTTCACCTTCACCATGGAGTAGAGCAGGGGTGAATACTGCCGTCTTGGAGGAACTAGTCTACAACGAACCCTAAGGCTCCAGTTTACGGTGTAAAGAACTGGTCCACGACAAAACTCTATTGTAATATATCTGGTCTGCGACAAACCCTAAGGTTATTAGTCTACGTTGAATATTGTACTGTTTGCAGCGAACTTAAGCTCATAAATTATTGAAGCATCGCTGTATTGAAGCATCACTGAACCACCGTGTAATTCAAGCTTGTAGAAGGAAAACAATGAGATTCGACATTAAATTATTCCCAATCTTGAAGAAACTGGTCCACGGTAAGCATCATTGTATTGAAGCAATATTAAACCAAGGTGTAATTCAAGCTTGTAGAAGGAAATCAATAAAATTATTTCCAGTCTTGGAGAAACTAGTCTGCAATGAACCCTAAGGCTACTGGTATGCGGTGAACTCTTTCTTCACCATGGAGTAGAAGAGGGGTGAATACTCTTGTCTTGGAGAAACTTGTCTGCGGAGAACCCTACGGCTCCAGTCTGCCGCAAAAAGAATTGGTCCACGACAAAAATCTATTGTAACACATCTGGTCTGCAGTGAATAAAACCGGTATGCACTGAAAAGAACTGGTCTGCAGTAAAACTCTATTGTAGTAGATCTGGTCTGCGGTGAATAGCACTGGTCTACGGTGAATAGAATTGGTCTGTGTTGAAAAGAATTGGTTTGTGGTGAACCGTCTTGAACTGCAAGAATTTCATTATGCTGGTTTAAGTGGTTTAAGTAGCAGGCCATGTCATTAAACTGATGTTTGGATTCAATAATATCATGCGAGGAATTATCTGTCTCCAGCTTAAGACCTAATCAGTTTCACAAGTTCCTTTTCCTTATATTGTTTAATTCATTTTCACTTTACTTTCAATATAGTCTTAGTCTAGTTGTTCTAAGTTTTCTCTTTTTTTTCGGAGATATTTTTTATTTAAATTTCACTGATATGAATTTGTTGGATGTGCAGATTTGAGTGGTTAATTCTATGTAATCCTAGTGCCCCAAGGGTTTTTCAGCAGGTTGAATCCATTTCTGGATTCACAAATGTAATTTAAACAACAAAAAGTTGTGATTTCTTAGGGATTAAGAGGAAAAGGGCAAAACTTAGAACATTTAGACAAAGCCTTTTCATTATGAACCCTAGATAATATTTGTGAATATATAGAATCATTAGATAAGCCTAGAGAAGAGAGATAAGCCAAACTTCAAACATAGATAAAAATAATGGGCTAAAGACCTAGTTGCAAAACCAACACCTGTCCATCACTAATTAGTCATTCTTGATGTAGTACCCCAATTTTTATCCCTGTTATATAATATGTAATAATCATGTAATATTGCATGAATTGTCTTACATAGTGGGAATCAAGCCATGTGGGTTGAGATATAATGATCACATGTTGTAAATATATGAAATGCATTGCAAACATTTCTAGTGCACATCTCAAGGCCAAAAGGCCTGATTAGTGAATACATCATAGTCTAAGTGGTGGGATAGGTTTACAATGTGATGGATATGTTCCCCATGATATGCTCATGTATATGTACAAACATGAAAAGAGGAAAAATAAATAATAATATAATGTCCACCAAAATGGTTGCTCGAGGGAGCATTAAGGGACCATGCTTCCATAAGAGGGGAAGATGAAAGGGGGTTGTTGGGTGATTTGACCTTATCCTTTGTCATTTGGAGTAGTGCCCTTTCTTGCCCATGCTTTCTTCCAAGTTGTTCCATCGATCGTTGACTTGTGGGTCTAAGTTTAGTACAAATGTCATAAATGTCATATCCTTGGGTAGAAATAGGGGTCTCATGCAAAAAAAAAAGGTCTTCCAATGTTTTTTCTAGAAATTATGCGATCATTTGACGGAAATTCAATGATTATTCTATGTAGATCCTAGGATCAAGGGAGCATGTAGCCATTCATGGGGCATCAGAAAACATACTCGAGGGGATTCGATGGTCAGAGTGGAAAGGGACCCATTCATAGGCATGGAGTAGAGACAAGCTCTTGTGTTGTGGGGATGTTACTCCTTGGTTTTCATGGAGCTCCTATCATGCCTGTTGTGGTAGGAGTTTCCAATGTCTTTTATGGTTGGTAAGAACCCGTAGAAGCTTGGTAAGTTTTCTGTTGAATGGTGGAAGAGAATGACATGGTTGGAGAGAAATACCTTGTCTGAGATATCCATAGTAGTTGAGTCAAAACCCTTTATACTTGCAACCCTATGATTGCTAGTCATTGACTATTAGAGGCCAAATGTATTATGTTCTAGGTTATTATTAGAAGGTAGACAACATATTGGAATCTTTCTACACACACTAAAGAGCACTGGAAGGGAAGGGAACTCTAAGGTACTATTGAACAAAGAAGGAGTGGGTCTTCCTTGTGTTGTGTGGGGCAGTGGAAGAGAGTTCCATGGCTAGTTTGATGACTATATGAGGGCCTAAAGAGCTCTGTAGAGATGTATTGTCATGAGAGTAATGTGTTGGGTTGAGCAATTTTAGATCCATAGTAGTTGCACATGAATATTGTAATTCATTGTTGTTAAAGGTTTAATTGGGCCTCATAGTTGTTAAGAGGCTATGTAACCTTCTGGGTAGCACTGGATGGCCAAGTAAATCCACCTAGGGACGTTACTGAGTGACCATAGAGAAATATGGTGGTAGTTTTGTGTACCCCATAGCCTCAATAGCAATACAAAGGGTATTAGATATGTGATAGATTGGTATCAAAACCACATTACAACAATGGCCTGTATTTGGAAAAAAAAAAAGTATTTAGAGCTTTTGGCTTCAATGCTGGAGCTATTAGGGCTTCTAGTTACAACAATGAGCTAGAAGTATTGGATTTAACTATATATAAAGAACTTACAATTTTCATGCGAAGTGTTTTGACAAAAGGTTTATGTGGAAATTGGGAAAAATGCAATCTACAGGATATATGTTTGATAAAAATACTCGATGAATAGTTTGGGGAAAATGCTTTTGAATCCTAAAATTGTAGGATTAATGGCTTCAATCCTTAAATTAGCTTTCTGGTAGAGCATTTGTGTAGGTTATGGATGTGTGTTTGATGTAATTCTACATATATAGAATTAGGTTCTATGAAAAAATGAGCAAACTAGGGAAATTGGTAAAATGCACAATTGGATTGTGACGAGAAGTTCAAATTGTCAGTTATAAGGTTGAAATTCAGCCTAGAGGGTACCCGATTGGATTGGTGGGTAGTTAATTTTTAACCTATAATATGTGGAAATCAAGTTGTAATTGACGCAACCAAAGGCCGAGCATCAATTTAGATGATTTAGGGCTTAACTCTTAAAGAAGTGGTGACATGATTGAGTCATATAATGATGAGGGATTAATCTTCTAGGGAAAATCCATAAGAAGCAGTTATGAAATTACCTTGGGGTTAATGAGTGAATCTTGTAAGCCATCATGATATAATCAATGACAGGTTGGGCCAAGGTAATAATG
Source organism: Picea sitchensis (assembly GCA_010110895.2). Taxonomy (NCBI): domain Eukaryota; kingdom Viridiplantae; phylum Streptophyta; class Pinopsida; order Pinales; family Pinaceae; genus Picea; species Picea sitchensis. The sequence continues at coordinate 18,861 of SNQJ01S0063093.1, read as the reverse complement.
GAATCCATGAGGTGGGGTAAAAATTTAGGTATATGTGGAAGAGCGATTTTGAGTGAGTATTGCAGAGTCCTAAAGAGTGGTATAAAAAATTAGTGTATGGGTCCTCACGGTGGATGAGGAAACAATGCATGGCCTAGTGGATTTAAATTATGGAGGGTGTAAGGCATTTTAAAGATTAGGCACTTTATCATTTGCAATTGATCTACACCATAGATTTAGATTTCTGCATGAAACATAAGGTAGTCTAAGAAAAGGGTGGTAAGTTGATTGTGGAACCCCAATAGGTCGTTTTGGAAATTGATAATTTGACCAACACAATTACCGATACCAAGGAAGGGATACAAGTCTCGTCTATTTCAAATTGTAGAGGGTGTTAGGCTTGTGAAAGACTTGTGGGTTGAGTCTCCACAATTGATAGATGAGCACCATGTGTCTTGATGGAATGTCACGATAGTGTTAAATATAATGTAACCTCAACAGGCTGACTGTACATTGCCAGCTGTCCTGGCCAGTTGTACTTTCTTTTCTTGATTTGCTTGAGCCTATATAGCTCAACTATTTTCCTTTTGCATGGTATCACTTCATTAACTCTTCTCATTGTACTTTCTCCTTACATTCTCAATATACTGAATACTATTTCCGCTCTATTCTTTCTCTCTGCATTTCTTGCTCCACAATTTATCATGGTATCAGAGCTGCAGTAGTAAGCCTCTTCACATAGGCTGGAGAGCAACATGATCCTCACAACGAAGAGCTTACACAGATCACGAGAGCACGAGACACAAACTTTTCACAAGGCTTGGAGAGTTGTCCGTAATACTCTCAAAAGATCCTCGTAGGAAGCTCACGCGAGGAAGTGGAGCGCTATATGCTCAAAAGATCGAGCAAGCAGAGACTGCAGAAGGAGAAACTCTAAAGAATCGTGAAAAATTTCATATTCGTCAAAGATTCACGAAGAAGAGCTGCAGGAGGCAGGAACATTTGAAGAATTCAAAGAAATTCGTTCAAATTTGTGAAAGATTGGTGCAGAAGGCAGAATCGTTTAAAGAATTTCAGGAAATCTCTCTAAGTCGTCAAAGACTATTGCAGAGAACAGAAAGCTCTAAAGAATTAGTGAAAATCTTTCAATTCGTGAAAGATTCACAAATTTCCTTCCTCAGGGGAAACTCTTTGCAAGAACAACAAAGAACTTGCGAAAGTAGCCAAGAACGAGCAATCGTAGCCGTAAGATCCATCCTGCGAACAGATCTGAGGTGAAAATTTGGTTCAGAAGGGATGAGGAGAGCGGAGTAAAGGCGAAAGAATTTCAACCGTTAGATCTTGTGCAGAGGACCGATAGCCGTTGGATCTATGAGAAAGTGCACAAGATTTAGTCCTCTAGAGTGCACAAAAAAACAACGAATTCATGAAATCTCGAAAGAATCTGGACCATCCATCAAGGAGGACATGTGGCGAGTTCTCGTCATTTCGCTGACTCGCAGGGTGTAAAGGTCAGAAGACTGCTGTGAGAATTCGCGAATCGTGAAATCCTGATTCATTCTGGACCATTGGATCGAGAAAGATCATGAGTCATTGATCTGAGTCTATCGCAAAATCGGGAATCGGGAGTTGGACAAGCAAAGGAGACTTCACTCCAAACCCCGATATGCGAAATCCCAAAATCTCGAAAGGATTGTGAGCCGTCCATACTCAGAGAACAGAGCACAACAGATCCAAGTGCCATCATTTCGTCATCTCGGCATTCGCGGTTTGGGTAACTCAGTAACAAGACTTCTAGATTCGCGAAATAACGAATCGTGAAATCCCGAAAGGAGCTAGACTGTCAGATCACAGGAAGATCTGGACCGTTGAATTGTCCAAAGGGAAATTTCGGCATTTCGCATACCGGGGATCCCGTAGACAGAGGACCGGGCCACTTCGCATCACGAAATCCCGAAACGCGAAATCGCGAAAAGACGTACGAGAAGGAAAGGTGCCAAGATATTTCTGGATTCAACATTTTAGCCATCCAAGAGATAAGAAGTCGGGCAACTCAACATTGAAATTCCTGAAAAGATAAATCCCAAAAAGGCGTTTGAATAGGCGCCAGGATATTTTGGATTTTGGCAAATTGAGGGACAAAGAACCAGCACAGGCATCGCTATTCTACGAATCACGAAAAGCTGTTAGCGCTTTAACATTTAGGCACATAGTCACATTGAACAGAGACCAAGGGCCAATCTAAGGTCGTTAGACGTTTCGGCGATCGGAAGTTGGAGAGACAAGAGTTCAGAGGACTCGTATAACGAAGTCTTGAAGTCAGAATCGCGAAGCCAAAACTCACGAAGTCAAAACTCGCGAAATCTTGAATCCCAGAGTTTTGAAGTCACTACAAGAAATTAGCAGACCTGGTTTAGGTGCAAGAAACAGGTAAACACAAAATTTTTCCAAATTTTTTTCTTTCTCTGTTTTGTTCAAATCCTTTAAATATGGCAACCTCTAGCAATTTAGGACCAACTCAAGGTCCGATTCTTCTTGGAAAGAACTATGAGTTTTGGTCTCTTCGAATGAAATCCTTCTTGCAAGCATAAGAGTTCTGGGATCCAGTGGATCTTGGATATGTGAAACCAGATCCAACAGATCTTTCTGCCATGACAAACCAACAAAGAATTGCTTAGGCAACTCAGAGGAATAGGGAAAATAAAGCTAAATTCTAGATTCAAAATTCTGTGGATGACTCAATTTTCTCAAAAATCACAGGTGCTGGTACTTCAAAACAGACCTGGGACATCCTTAAATCATCCTACCAAGGAAATGATAGGGTCAAAAGAGTTAAATTGCAGATCTTGAGGATGCAATTCGAGACTCTAAGAATGACAGAATCCAAAAATGTGGATCGGTTCAGGACCAGAGTCATGGGAATCGTGAACCAGATCAGATTGACTGGTGAAGCCATCACTGATCAACGCATTGTTGAGAAAGTCCTCAGAAGTTTACCAAAGAAATTCGAAATGGTTGTTACAACAATCCTTGAATCCAAGGATCTGTCACGTTTTTCAACATATGAATTAATCGGTTCCTTGGTGACACATGAGACCATACTGCATCTCACAGATGAGTCAACCATCAATGCCTTCAAAACTCAATTCTCCTTCAACAGAGGGAGAGGCAGAGGAAGAGGCAGAGGTCACCAAGGACGAGGGAGTACTACAAGTGACCAACATTCGAATGGAGGTAACAGACAATAGAGCCAGCATAAAAAATTTCAAGGTCACAGACAACAACACCAGAATCAGAATCTTCAGCCTCAAAGAGGCAGAGGGAGAAGATCAAATGACAAATCAAGCGTACAATGCTATTACTGCAAAAAATATGGGCACTATGAATCTGAATGTCGGAAGAAGTAGGCAGATCATCTCTTAGGCAGAACACATGTGTCAAATCATACGAGAGAAACCTCAAAAGGTATGTTTCTCTCATGTCACAAGTCTGAAGAACAACCTAAAGATCTCTGGTTGTTGGACAGTGGATGAAACAATCACATGACAGGTAACAAAGATTTACTTTTATGCATTGATTCTTCAATCTCATCTGATATTACACTTGGAAATGATTCCTTAGTCAAGGTTCAAGGCAAAGGAACTGTACCTATTCTTACTAAACAAAATGAAAAGAAAGACATAAACAATGTCTATTATTTTCCAAATCTGA
>SNQJ01S0063092.1:26449-41174 GCA_010110895.2 Picea sitchensis | reverse complement strand
GAAGGAAGCACCAACTCCCTGTGTTCAAGCACCCACTTGAACCTCTGAGGACACCAGTCCTCCCTAGCACCTCCCAACCACCCTGAATTATAAATTATTTGTTACTAAAACTTATTACAGTGATATAAAGTTATTCAATGTCTTACCAGCCTTTTCGTTGTTCTGTTACACTGCTATGCCTTGTCTGCATTAGTGTCTTCTGCACACACCTTTCACTTCCTCTTCTTCTGCCTTTTATGCTCTCTGCACCATATCCTTTCAATGCAACATTCCTCTATTGTGCATTTCTGCTCCCGCGCTCTTCCTCCTTGCACACCCCTTCAATTCTCCTCCACAGCGACAACACTTATCTCTTCTTTGTTTAGAATTCTTATAGTCTCTGTTGTCTTTGTGCATGAAATATTTGCAATGCCTCTGCATGCTCACTCCGCGCCAAATTCCTCCACATCTTGAGTGCTCTGCCTCATTATCATCGCAACTCTTCAACTTCTTCAGCAGTTTTTCGCACACGTTCAACATCACTGGGTGTTCTATCTAGATTTCTTAGCTTCTATGACAATTGAGGCTCTTCGTCTTCTCTGTCTTCGATGAGCTTATCCTTTCTATTTTTAGCTATAGACTTCAATGGTCATCCACCTGTCAATCCCTCTAAGAGTTGTCTTCCTTTACTAGATGAAGCTTGGAGACTCTTCAGCTCCTCTGACGATCACACAGAAGTCTCTTCGAATCTTCTGGCATAAACCATCAATGGTTTCTAGCAGTTACACTGTGAAGCACAAAATTAGCCCTCTGATCATACTCAGATTCACCTGCACCGTTGGATTGGCTCCACGGGATCTTGCACTCATTTCGGCATTTCGACATTCGTGTGACCAAGTGTCTTGACACTCCCATACGCGATCTCCGAAGCTCCGATATAGAGATTTTCTGCGCTATCTCCTTCCTCTATATGACCATGGCCATGAGCAAGCGCTTATGTATAAAGTGATTTTTGTGAATTTGCTTTTCGTGAATCTGGAGATGAGGCATCTCGACTCTCCAAGTCGCGATCTCCAAAACCCCGAAATGGAGCTTATCTGGACTGACTACTTCCCTTCTCGTGACCATCGACGGTGACCATAGACTATGCCAAAAAGGCGCTTCATATTTCGTGAGTTTCCACACCATGCTCCATTGACCCCAAGTCAGCGAAATTCCAATTGCTTGCCACTTGTCCTATGATTCGACGGTTCATATCTGATCTTGATTTGACGGCTGCGATTAACTCACGATTTCACATCTCGCAAGTTTGTCGATGGAGGTTATTGTCACTCCAACTTGCGATAGGTGATATTCTGAAATAAAGTTGGATCGACGGTCCAGATCACACCTTGATCTGACGGTTTCTGTTGTTTCATAGTCTATACTTAAGGCTTAGAAGTACAATGTCTAGGCATCCGAAAGTGAGTAAGGGGTAGAGAAGGAAGAAACGTCAACCTTCAGAAAGGGAAGCTATGGTTGATTTCTAGGTTGTTGTCTAGCTTCCAACTGTTCCTGGATATTTATGTCCCTTTCAATCACTACCCACGAACGTTCCAGTTCGACCCGGGTAGTGGTTGTTTTAAGGATAGTATCAAAAAGGTTCAAGGATATGTGTTTGATCTGATAGTCCGGGTTTGATATTAGGCTGTCTTGTCACAAGGACAGTCATAGAGGAACATAAAGATAAGAAAATCTCAAAGAAATTTTAGATGTTGTCTTGATTTCAGTCGTATAAAGGAGAGTTATAACTCCGATGGTGAAAACAGGATGCAAACCAAACGCCATTTCCTGTAACTGAGTTATATTTTAATAAATGTGTGTGAGGTGTAAGAAAACATTAAGATGTCTATCATGTAAGGCTCCTATCAAGGGAGAATCTCACTTATAAACAGAAGGAGAAAAAGATCAAGAAATAACTCGATGAAGCATAAAATATATATAGAAATCTAAAATGTTCACTGGTCTTATACCTGCTGATAGCCGGTACAGAGGAAAAATGGTAAACAATATAGAAAACTAGAATTTATTCACTATAGTAGAGGTTGTACTAAATTATAGCGAAGCATTCATTAGATACATATATGAAATAAATATAAAATACAAGGAAACAAACTCATAACACAGTCTTGACGGAATCGAGAATCTTTGGATTTTCTTTGTATTAACTCTCGAGGAAGAAAAAATCTCTATTACAATCGACCCAAAAAGGTCCAGCCCTTGTTCTTTTCTTCCATTGTATATTTATACAGATTTACATATGGTGGAATCTCAATCGTTCCAAGATTTTTTAGTTACAATGAGAAGGAGATCAATCGTTTCATTTCTTTATCCTATGTCTTTTTTTGGTACCAGAAGCCTGCCCTCTCGCATGCTCGGTACAAGTGACACATTTTTCCACCAGCTGAGATATCAACCTTGAAGGTTCCGCTTGACAATTGGCCTAAAAAATGTAACAATATCTGACTAATTGCGGCAACCTTTCTTCCATCTGTCGGTCTAGGGTGTCAATAGCACACAATTGCACACTTGGTTTAATCATACATTTATCTATTTGAACTATGTCTGCCATAGTTACTTGTGAGATTTCGGCCGAATCTCTTTCTTCTTTTTCATTTATATCAAGCGAGAGTTTCACCATATCCATTTGGCTCAGTGTCTCAGCATCACTCTCGCTATCAATGCCTAACAGATTTCCATCTATGGAACCAAAATCCTCTTCACATGATTTCCTTACCTTCTTGGCTTGCAATTTGCCTTCTGATATGCTGCGTTCCCATTCTTTCAACAAAATATTACCTCGGGTCTGTTCCGAAATGGAAAACTTAGAAATTTTTCCCGACTCCCTATTTTCCGTAGCTATTACAGCCTCTTGGAATGCGACCCGAGCTTCTCTAGCTTCTCTCTCTCTGATAGATAATTTTTCTGATACTCGATCAATAAGCAGACAATTTTCCCGAATCGTCTCTACCTTGGCAAGTAAAATTCGCTGGGCTGCAGAAACTCTGCTCCGAATCTCCATAGCCTGGGACTGGAACATCCCGATATTTATGATTTGACTTTCAACGAACTCTAGTCTAACCTGTAGCTGCTCAATCAAGTCTTTTTGCTGGCCCACCTGTATCTGACTGATTTGAGCTACCAGCTCTTCTTGTTCGAGCTTAGCTTTGAACAACTCAATTTCCTTTTTGTCGGCCATTCTTGCTTGTTCTATTCATGCGCTTGCCTAGTCCTTGGAAGCCTCCTCTGCTGTGGCTAGATTAGATTCTAGGGTTTTGATTAGGCGATTTTTTTGCTTCAACTGATTTTTCAAAACCCCGACTGAAAATTGGTTTGCCGTAGCATACGCCCCTAATGTCCCAGCTATTTCTGTCGCAAACTCTCCTTTATTCTTATATTTCCCATCGGTCAACACCTTGAACTTCTTGGTTGTTGATCCCTCTTCTTGATAGAATTCTCTTTTTACCACAACTTTTCTCTTTTTATCAAAAAAGAACTCATTTGGAGGGAGCTCTTCCATCCTTATAGGTCTCAATTCTTCATTGAAAATCCACCTTACATCTATGTTCCCTTGAGTTGACTGTAAGGGAGTAATGGAGGCGATGGGGTCTCCAATTTTTTTAGCTGACTAGCCTGGAGTGGTAACTGGAGTCTACTTTTTCGGCAGATCGAGAGTTTTTATTTTCGGTTTTGGACTCTTAGTTTGCTCCTCCCCGTCCCGGTGTTCTTCTTTTTTGGGTGCTGAATATTTTGAGCCTTCGGCTCCCTTTTGTTGCACCTCTACTGTTATTGGATTTTCACCCCTCAATAATGGGGGAAGACAACTCCATCGATGTTCTTGAAATTTTAAAACATCGGCCCTCTCTTCGGGTGTCAGGGCTTGTATCCAAGGCAAAACCTCGGCATAAGATCTCGTGCCTCGAAAAATGTCATCCGAGGGCGAATTTTCATGTTCGAACCTTTTAAGCCCGCAACTGGCTAAGTGATTACTTACGACTCTCTGTGGATCATGCTTTTTGAATTCGACACGAACCAATTTCAGGTCCTCCAGGGCTGCTTCTTCAGCTTTAGCATGCCCGAAATATAACAAAGAATAGGAATGTAGATGAATAGGAAAAGGTGGCCATACCTTTTTAGAATATCCCTTAAGCTCCTTGCTTATGCCACCGATTACGGTTTGTCTGGAAGCCTCATGGAAAGCCAACCTATCGGGTATGAATAATGGCAAGGCATTCGGAGGAACAGAAGCGCGGAAAACCCTAAGATATGAAAATTCTGCTTCCACGTACCAATCGGCTATACTGCTAAGATTTACCGCGATACTGTCTGAGATCCTGGGTGGCGAATGGCCGAAGATAGTGACATGTAGCGGTACCATCACCTAGTTAAATATTTCATACACAAAATCTGAGGCTTTGTCTTCCCACGAATTTGAATGGTAGATGTGGATGGGCTCAGCCTCCGATGGAGTCCAGCTCCAACTCATCAAGGGAAAAGGTGTCAGAAAACACACGGCGTCCATGATATACGTGAACATAAAGAATGAAGCAATCTTTCTGCTTTCCCTCTGCGCTCGATACTATGTAACTCGACTGGTCAAACTATCAGACAATAGTTTAGCGCAGTCGAATTAACAACCTTCGACGACCTAGTGAATTAGAGGCACCCATTGAAGGAAAAAATGTGTGGTGTCCTCTCTCCCATATAATCTGCAGGTCATCATAGCGATATATTTGAACTGTGGTTCCAGAGAAGCTATTGAATATATACCATTACTGTCCGCCCTGAACTTCGCAGGGTGTGAGACCCAGTCTTTGATTAAACTGGACATAGTCTTGTCATATTGCACACATTCCTTCTGTTTGAAATTCTCCAAGAATTCAACCTTGTATGTAAGGTCTGACACGGTTGGCAATTTGTACATAGCCTGCAACTGTTTGGGTCTGAAAGTCCCGATGGTGACCTTCTACTCATTGATGATGGTTCTGGTTGGTATATCCACATGGTCTAATGCCCACCGGACCATATTGTAGTAAGGGAGTAGGCGTGGCCTAGCCTCTACTTTAAGCATTCCAACCTGAACAATGATCTTATATTTGGTGATCAGGTCATATTTTTCATTTCCACTGGAATCATCCGAAACATCTACCAATTTGAACTGTAGAACTTCAGCGATATATGACCAGGTCCTGACAGAGTTGACACTTCGAGGTGAAGTATCAGAAATGTTGTCTGAATGTTGTCCTGAAACCTCAACAGTGACTTTAGATGCTTTTCGTGGAGCCATGACGGGAGATTCTTCTTTAGTTCTCCTGCGATAAAAATATGTATACATATAGAAATTAGTTCTCTCGCGAAAAGTCTGCTCTGTGTAGAATAGAAGTGAAATTTGAGACAATAAATAAAAGATCTATGTCTTCAACCATTTAAAACTAGGTTGTCCTTAGGAACAGAACGGTCAAATCATTCTTAAAAACAAATTTAGCAATAAGAATCAAATCCTTTCTTGTCGATTCGTCCCATTTTCAATTAATGTCATAAATTTTGATAGTTCGTAATGCAAGTTGGCGCAAGGAAAATTTAAGATTTGCCTCGTAGACTGTGCATGAATTGAACACGGGAAATATTGGCTTAGCTTAATTAATTAGGTTTTATTTACGTTAATTAATATTTTGGTATTCGATTCATCGGGAGTTTTCACTCTAACCCTTCCATCCTCTAAAACCCGAGACTACGATAATTAGTTTTAGTTAATAAAAGTGCAACCAGGATTAGGAGTTTTAATTAATCATGTGTTAAAAATATATCGTGACTTCGCGACTCGGGGCTTCGAAGGTAAAGCTTCCGGGAGGAGCGCATACCGAGTTGCGAAATCGCGAGACCACGAGGGTGTAATCCATTTAATTAGAAGATAAAACCGGGTTAAGTGCTTAATTAGTTTGTTTTACAATATATTGTGGCTTCGTGACTCGGGGATTCGAAAGTAGAGCTTTTGAGGGAACAACACGCCGAGTTGCGAACCCCCGATAGAACTCAACCACGAGTAAAACAAGAGTCTCGCGACTTCAAATACCGGGGTTACGATGGTAAGACTTTTGGAGTTAGTAAACGCTGAGACACGAAATCCTGATGATGCTTAACCGTAGTTTAGAACATCTTTACTCTCGCTATTGACCTGGATAAAACTTTAAAGTTATTTCGCCGTTTCACTGTTCGGGACTTGTGAACTATGTGATCTGTAACACCTGACATACGAAATCCCAAGGTAAGAAAGTGGAAAATCATTTGAACAAAAAAAAGAACTCGCCTTGAGAGTATGATAACCGTCGCTGCTTGCGTGATGGGACTTCTGAAACTTTGGGGGAGATAGAAAAAAAAAACGAAAACTAGCTTTCGACTTCAAGCATTAAGATAACAAATTTAAACAGACTAGAAAAAACAAAGGCGGCTCCAACATAGGCTCCAACTAGGGATCCCATTTTCCTACAAGACGGGAAGAACAATAGACCACGTGCGTATATTGGGTAAATGGAGTCAATGGCTTTAATCCAGCGAAAATGTTCCTTAGAACAGGATACCGAAGGGGAAAAGGACTTCATCTTTTACCTTCGAAAAGATTTCAAAACTCAGATACTTTTTTCACTTAGCTGTAGTCCCTTTCACGGCCTTCTCCTTCCCGTTACTTAATTTAGGTCTGCATTAAGACAATCAAAATGGTTCTAAGAGACCCAACAGATCTTGTGGCTATCGACTTGCATCAAAAGAAGAAAATTATATGTTTTTAATCAGGAAGCCCTGTCTGAACATGGGATGTAGATCAGGTTTTAAAAAGAATTGGTTACCAGAGTAGAGTGATATTCATGTATAATATCCTTACAGATATCTCAGATATTGCTTCACTACCAGCGAGCCTGTTCAGTACCCCGGTGAAGTTATCTCGCCCTTTTTACTAAATTTCCTTTCACCACTTCGGAATATATTTATGCATTTAAATGCTGAGACGAGGGTAATCATTTCTGAATTTCCTTTCATCGTCTTTTGGAGTAGATGGGGGAAATCATTTCTGAATTTGCTTTCACCATCTGCCTTATAATTTGCTTTTTTTAGAGCCCGAAGATGGGGGCAATCAGTTTATATGAGGGCTGATATCTGTGTAATATTTTGCATTATAGGTCTGTTAACTTTGATTACTTGGTACCAACCTTCCCTTAACTTTCACGACACCTTCATTCACAGGGAGAAAGGGGAAAATTAATTTATTGGAGTGTTCTATTTGAGCAAGCCTCAATCCTCCGAAACTGTTGAAAAACCTAGAAAGGTCAGGATCACTTAAGCATCACTTTGTTTAGCAAGGGACCGAGGAGTTGTGAAGACCAACTTACTTTTCACAATCTGCTTTGAAGCTCTCGAGGTTAAAACGTAATCTCTTCTCCCTATGTATGCGAAACTGGAAAGATGCTAGCTTTTTCAAAAGGTAAACCCGAAAGAAGAAAAGGGTGACAGATAGAGATCTATAAACTGAAAAACAGAGGTAAAAAAATCAAAATTGACTCTTGAAAATCTTTTTCGGGGGCGCTTTACTTTGAATGACTTGTTTATTTCATCTTATTCTTTCATAAACGATTAACCATGGAAATGTTCTTTTATTTATTAGTTCAGATGATCTTGCTGTATTTTATGAGGTTATCTTGGTTTTCTTTGATATCCCTTTAGAACAAGTCTTACAGGAAATCTCACCTTTACCTTACCGTTTCAATTTCTTTCCAAAATATCAATTTTTTTTTTTTATCACCTCTTTAAGCCAATTGATTTTCTGATACACGACTTTCTGTGTACCTCTCCTACTCATTTTGTTTGCAGTTGGAAACCTGTAAAAAGGCAAATATGAAGGTTATCGAGGCTTTTTGAAACGTGTCTAAAATTTGCGAAAGGAAAAGAAAATCAAAATAGCAATGCGTAATGAAATATATATACATATGTAAAAAATTCTATATACGAATATGCAATTTTATTTTTTTTAGCGACTGCTTGTGTCATATAATGCTTTAGGTAACGCCCATTGATAGGGGCATTGAGGATTTCACCGTCTAGATTTTCTGGTAGGAAATAATTTGTTCCTTCGAGAGACGAGACTCTGAATAGCCCATACCAGAGGTGATCGAATTTACCATGTTTCGATGTTTCTTCCCTCCTTGCATCCCACCTTAAAACTAAATCACCTGGGAGGAAATCTCTGTCCTTTGCCCTACAGTCGAATAATGCCTTCATGTCATCTTGAAACTTCTGCAACCTTTCATCTACTTCGACCCTATGCTGTTGAACCTCGATTAGCTGGTTTATCCTCCTGGTGACATGATTAGCTTATTCTTTCTGATCTTGCCACAATTTCATCACGGGGAGTGCTAAATTTATAGGTAACACCGCATCTGTCCCATATACCATCTGAAAAGGGGAAATGCCGATAGAATTTTTAGTGCCTATGCGATTCACCCACAAGGCATATTTTAAATGCACATGCCAAGACCTTTTGTTTTCATCCAACACTTTCTTAATTATATTGATCAGGCTCTTGTTAGACGACCCGGCCAGTCCATTTCCTTGGGGGTAGTACGTTGTAGAATGGCCAAGAATGATATTATACTTTTGGCAGAAGCTGATCATAGCCACAGATTTGAAAGCCTGGGCATTATCTGTGACTATCTTTCGGGGGCAGCCAAATCTTGACAAAATATTGTCTTCTAAGAAATCTATTACCACCGAATCAGTTTCCCTTTTGGTTGGAATAGCTTCCACCCATTTAGTAAAGTAGTATGTGGCAGTTAAGATCCACTTGTGTTGGGTGCTAGAATGTGGATTAATCTCGCCTATAAAATCTAGCCCCCATTGTTGAAAAGGGGCTTCAGTTTTGATGAACCAAAGGTAGTGCTGGGAGTTTTTGTTTGCCTGCAAATAGTCGACAAGGATTACAAGATCGAACCTTGACGTTGATGTCAGAGAAATTTTTTGGCCAGTAATACCCAGCTCTCATAATTTTGTAAGCTGTAGCCCTCCAAGCGTGATGTCCTCTACACACTCCTTCGTGAAATTCACTTATAACCCTTTCTGTTTCCGATTCGACTAAGCAGATTAACAAGAAACCAAGTGGATCTTTCCAATATAGTTGATTTTCGGCAATACAATACTTAACCACACGAATCTTTAAAGTCCTGGATTTTGATGGCGATAGTTCACTCAGGCATTTTAGAGTCAGCAGGTAGGATACTATGTTTCTGTACCATTCTGATGATACAAAATTCTCCTCGATATTAATTGCACTTGTTCATTCATCAAGCTCGTTTATGTTCATGTCTTCCTCACCTTCCTGCAAACAGTTTATATCCAGAGCTCTGATATTTGATTCAGCCATAAGTTTGGCCAGGCCTTGTCCCTTTATCAACTTAGTAGGTTTGATTTCCAGGTCAAATTCTTGAATCTTGGCAAGCCATCGTCCTCTTTTCCCATCGTTGTCTGGTTGCACCAAAATATCTTTCACAGAACTTGTAGGTACGTACATGATTATCTTGGAGTGTAATACATATGTTCTAAATGCCTTCAGTGCTTTTACCATGGCATACGCTTGTTTCTCTATTATATCATATTTAAGTTCTGTGTCTCTGAGGCTCTTGTTGAAAAAGGCGATTGGCTGTTCGAAACCCTCTTCATTTTTTTGGAGGAGCACCACAACAATCATGTGTTCAGAGGCAAACGAGAAAATAAGAAAATCTTTTAGATAATCGTGACTTGCCAATATCGGTGCCTCGGCTATGACTTTCTTAATGTGTGCGAACGACGCTTTGGCCTCTATTGTCCACTTTACTTCGCTGTTCTTTTTCAGCATATCTGTGATCAATTTTACAATTTCAGCAAAATTTGGGATAAATCTTTGTAAAAAATTTATTTTTCCTAAGAAAGATTGAATTTCTTTTACATTTCTAGGAATGTTTATAGTGTCTATCGCTTCAACCCTCTTAGGATCAATCTTAATTCCATCCTTAGATACAATATGACCCAAAAGTTTACCTTCTTGCATGGCGAAGTGTGATTTCTTGGGATTTAAGGACAAACCATACCTGCGGCATTTTTCGAATGTTTGTTTAAGATGTACCAAATGCTCTTCGTCGGATTTGGAGAAAATAGTTAAATCATCGAGATAGATGACTACGAACTTATCCCTCTCTCCGATGAAAGTGATGTCCATAGCACGTTGGAACGTGGCTCCTGCATTCATCAAGACGAAAGGCATTTTATCATACATAAACATACCCCAAGGGGTAGTAAAAGTTGTTTTTTCTTTATCTTGTTCATTCATGGCAATTTGATTATATCCAGAGAAACCGTCAATCATAGACATTCTGTTCGCCCCAACTACCCTTTCTAGCACGTGATCCATTTTAGGCAGCGGATAGTTGTCTTTAAGAGAGGACTTATTTAAATTTCTGAAATCCATGCACAGTCTAATTTCCCCACTCTTTTTTCTGACCGGGACCAAGTTTGCCACCCAGTCGAAATATCTTGGAGGTACTATAATTTTCGCCTCTAAAAGCTTCTTCACTTCTCTCTCGACCACAGGCAATAAAATGGGGTTGATCTTCCTAAGCTTTTGTCTAAAAGGTTTGACCCCAGGCTTTAGAGGTATCTTGTGATCGATCACGGTAGTGTCGTAGGTTCTTAACTGGTCGTAAGACCAAGCGAAAACGTCTTTAAATTGTCTGAGTAGGTCCTTATACTTGCCTTTTATTTCAGGGGGGAGGATTTTAAATATTTTAACCATCTTGGACTCTTCTTTGGTTCCTATGTCACAATCCTCAACCTCTTCTGGTTGGGGTTGTAAGGTGGATTTTACAGGTATGTCGTTTTGATCAAACAATCTTTCCAGAGGGATCAGTCCTTTCGGAATATGGTTATTTTTTAGGACCAACATGCGATGATTTACGATTTTGTCTTGGAAAGCTTGAGGGTCCTCTCCTTCTTGCATGATCCATATCTGGTCATTCTGATTTTCTTGATCCGCGTGAGTTTCAGAAAATTCACCAACTGCTTCAAGAAACTTCTTAATTTGTTCATCATCCTCAAAAACCTACCAGTGATGGATATTATCCAGTATAGATGGTCTGTGTCTTATCTCTATGTGATACTTCAATTTAAAGGTTGTAGGAGGAGTGAAAGTTGAAGCTACTTTAGCTAATGCATCAGCCTGTAAGTTTTCTGTGTCTGGGATGAAGTGGACATTTACAGGAGAGAAAATGTTTTCCATCAGATCCCAGGCACAATTTCTGTATGATCTTACTCTGGGATGCTTGGCTTGGTATTGCCGATTTATTTGTTTGACTGTCAACTCTGCATCTCCATATACCTCCAGGTTTTTTTATTTTTAGCCTCCTGACAACCTCTAATCCTAAGACCAAGGATTCGTATTCACATACATTGTTAGTATAATCTATATCCCATTGTAGTCTGTAAGAAAAAGGGACAATGAACCTTTCTTTAGGTGCCACAAAAAGCACTCCTGCACCTGCCCCTTCGCAAGATGAGGCACCATCAAAAAACATTTTCCAGATACCGGTGCTACACATATCCTCAGTCATGTAACCTGACTCTTTGTGCTCTATATCATTTTCATTTGTGAAACCATCTAAACCATCATCAAAAGATAAGATACAATTTCCTAAATCTTGATCTGCAATGTAAATAGGGAAATTGTTTGGATTTTGGGTTCGCTTACTGTATATGCTAACCTCGTCTCCCTGTAAAGCCGAGTAAATTGCCCACCAAACACAGGAATCGTGGCGTACATCATATCCTGTTGAAGAGAACCCCTTAGCTTGGCTCCCCATGACCTAGACAACAACAAGCCGTACTTGGGGGGAATATCAACAATGACCACATCGATCAAGATGCTCTTAACTGGGACCTGTGCTGGTGACTACTAAATCCTTTATCATTCCCATACACTTAACTTTTCTCGAATCAAATGAGTAAAGATCTCTGTAAGGTTTGGTGATTTGTAGGCCCAATTTGTCCATAATAATTTTAGGCATCACATTATGTGAGGCTCCAGAGTCTAGCATGAAATTATGTAGCAGTTGAACATACACGTTTAAGGTGATATAAAAGGGAGCAACAGTATCTTTGGCTCCTTCAAAATGTGGACCAAAAGTGATGTTGGGCTTATCATCTTCTAGGTTCAAAACGTCAGATTGTCTTTCTAGCTCTGAAACGCCTATCACTTTGGTAATTTGCTTTCGATAAACTGGGTTTTTCGCTAACTCTACCAGAGGAATTGGTATCTTAATTTTATTTATCTCATTTTCGAAACTGAAAACACCGCTCACCTTGTCTGCTTCTCTAGTTGGGACTTCTGAATCCTTTTTTTCCAACTTATTTGTCTAGACTACCTTATTACTCATAATATCGGTTAAAGGTGTATTTGTATTAGCTGCTTCAGTTTCCTATGTTTTAGTCTCAACCCTTTCTACTTCATGTTCTTGTGCATTTACTGCTTTCGCTTTGCTGTTAGGTAACACGGTTTCTTCTGGGGTAGGCTCATAAGTTTGACCTCTTGGGAGAATTTTCTTAGGTTGAGTAGTTGAAATAGGCTTACCCTTAGATCTCAAGTTATACCTAGGTCGGACCTCGACCATCATCATACCGGTTTCTTCTTGATAACTACAAAGGTCAGTATAATCTCTTTCTTCACCCTCAATAGACGATTGTTGATTGTTTAGAGATTTTTCATAATCCTCTTTAGTCAAATAAGGTTGTGTGCAGTCATCACCCAAGTTCGTGACATCATCATCTGAATTTCCAAAATCTTGGAGATCATTCGCTACTATAAAATTTCCCTTCTTTAGAGGAGTTTGTATTTTCTGATCTTCGTTTTTTACCTGTCTTTGCTGATTTGGGGGATTGGGATTCTTCCTGAAATCCTTTTTGGCGAAAGAATCGGCTTTGGCCTGTTCTAGCTCCATTCTGGATATCTTATTATACAGTTCCTTAATTACCCTGGCCATATCATCTACTTTGTCATCTATGTATCTATTAGATCCTGACGGCCCTACTTGTTCTCTAAAGCGTCTAGTTTCTCGGTTTCCCGCTTCTAGTTTAGCTTTTAACTTACCAGAAGCCATCATATTTGACTCAATTTCTACAACGTCATATTGCATTCGGTTTAGAGTAGCTCCCCTTCTTTCTCCTAAAAGAAGTGAAAAATCTGGTTTGAAAACCCCCACGATACTTTGGCTGCAAGTTGGGACGGTTTAACCTCGGCTGGGATTTTGTTATATAGTTTGTTGAATCTTTGAATAAACTCCATAACTGTTTCAAAATTCTTTTTTCTTAAACACCCAAACTTGGTTAAATAGTATAGGTGGTCCTTTCTTTCTCCCCATTGTCTAAGGAAAGCATCTTCCAAGGCATCGTAGGACAAGATAAATCCTGCAAGTAGACTCCGAAACCAAGTTCGGACCTGACCTTTGAAGGTTTGGACGAGAAACCTCGAATACACATCTTCATGTTTGAGACCTAGGATGTCTGCGAATTGATCAAAGAAATTTATGTGTTCCACTGCGGTCAAATCTCCTTCCCTAGTGAATTTTGGAATTTTTTTTATATAATTTTCGGGAAGGTCATGCAAAGGAATGGGCAATACCAAAGGAGCGTATCTTGCTGCCACTTTAGAAAACACTCTGGGAGGGGGGGCAGGCCCTTGACCTCCAACTCCTCCCCCAGGAGCACCTCCACCTCCTCCTCTGACCACCCCTCCACCTCCCCCTCTGGCGACTTCCATCGTTGTTAGTGGAAAGTTGTAAAGGGGGTTTTGGAAGATTAAAAGTGAATATTTACTTTCTTCGCAGGGCGAAAAATCCGAGGATGACTAGTAAGGGATACGAGGGCTTGGATCTTTGGACTTGCAAGAGATGTAGTCAGGGGAACCAACGGATGTGGAAACTGGATGTGTGAAATATTCTTCGAGACTGTGTGAGGTCGCAAAATTTGACTGAAGAGTCAACGATATATCAACAGTAGATAAATTTTCTACAGGACTTTTTCCTTTATGTTCTACAGGGGTTATCAGACGGGTTTCACTTCTAACTTCGAAGCAGTTTGATGTTAGATCCTTAGTGTCGAAAAGAGGGCTGCGTGAAGTTGAAGGTTCAGAAGAAATCTTGGTCTTCAGTTGTGGGTATTTAAGCTGATAGACTGTAGGGGTCGGCTTAAGAGAGCCTCTCGCCTTTAAAATCTTCTCAGGATCGATAACGGGTGTGGTCTGTTTACCATCCGGGTTTTTCCTGGTATTCCTTCGTCCGGATGCCAACTTATTAATCGTGGAGTTGCCAAGTGAAATATTGGAAAGCCTTTAAAAGGTGTGCACTCTTTGTTCACTATCAAAGGGTGGCACTTTCAACAAAAAAAATGTCATTTTCCTAGGGAAAACGATTTCGTAACTTCGGTCCCTAGCAACGGCGCCATAAACATGTTGTTCCAGAGTCTGTACTTACGTCTTAGAAGTACAGTGTCTAGGCATCCGAAAGTGAGTAAGGGGTAGAGAAGGAAGAAACATCAACCTTCGGCAAGGGAAGCTATGGTTGATTTCTAGGTTGTTGTCTAGCTTCCAACTGTTCCTGGATGTTTATGTCCCTTTCAATCACTGCCCACGAACGTTCCAGTT
>SNQJ01S0063091.1:93623-106335 GCA_010110895.2 Picea sitchensis | reverse complement strand
ATAGGATTTTTTGTGCCCCCATTTCTGCATACAAAATATGTTCACAGTACCCCTTCAAAGAAGGCGAGAGCCAACGTCCATCACAGTGTCTTTATTATAATAACAATGACGTTGTATCAATGCAGACTGTGCAAGTCATAATCAGTTTTATTCAAGGTTTGTGTGTTTGCCACTCTACACCATCATTTTCTCTCTGACTTGAAGACCGCTTTTACAGTCATTGTTATTATAATAACCCAATGAAGTGGCAAACGCATTAAAATAACTGGACTGTGCCTGCACTATTTATGGAGAAGAATTGTCTATCTTTGAGAGCCTCAATAATTGGTAGTCTTTATAAGGACTGGCTTATGAACCACCGTATCGATTTCAATACACTCTTTTACTCTTTTTCTCATATTTATAAGTGAATTTTAATACACTTATTTATCATTATTTCAGTTTTGAATTTGAAACTGGTCCAGTTTCACTATTTTTTAGGCGTTGTTTAACTGTTCTATGTTTTTTTTTTTTAGCTGGAATCAGGTGACATAAAGCACAAAATCACTATTTTTTATGGTTTGGAATCTATTTTTGAATGGAAATGGATTTAACATTAAAAACCTTCAGGTATCTGGATTGAACAAAAATAATCACTCAAATCTGAGATCTAACAAATTCTCATCAAATTTTTGATAAATATCTCAAAAAATAACATAAAAAAACCAAAAAATAAATAATTTAAACTAGATATATTTTTTTATAAAAAACTATAATATATATATATATATAATTCTTTTATTAATTATTCAATAATAAAATAATAATTATAATTTTTTTTAAATAATAATTTTATATAACATAAAAATAAAATAGATAACAACAAATTTCTTATGTAAGTATAAACTCCAAACCCTAGTTTCAATTATAAGTTAATAGTGCATAATGAGTTGAACCTATTAAACATGAATTACACATTTGAGGACATTCACTCTTATATTGGTGATTAAAATAATTTCATAAATGATGTTTTTCTTACATTTTTATCATGAATCTTATTTTATAATTTAAATTTATTTAAGTTTGATCTTAACTAATAAGTTAATGTTAACATATTTATCATGAATTTTATTTTATAATTTAAATTTATTTAAGTTTATCTTAACTAATAAGTTAATGTTAACATATTTGAGGACATTCACTCTTATATTGGTGATTAAAATATTTTCATAAATGATGTTTTTCCTACATTTTTATCATGAATTTTATTTTATAATTTAAATTTATTCAAGTTTGATCTTAACTAATAAGTTAGAACCTATTAAACATGAACTACACATTTGAGGACATTCACTCTTATATTGGTGATTAAAATAATTTTATAAATGATGTTTTTCTTACATTTTAATCATGAATTTTATTTTATAATTTAAATTTATTCAAATTTGATCTTAATTATTAAGTTAATGGTTTAGATTTTATAATTTAAATTTATTCAAGTTTGATCTTAATTAATAAGTTAATGGTTTAGAGAATTTGGTATATCCATGGTTTTAGGGTGAAGGTTAAGATATATGTTATGATTAAACATTGTTGATTAAGAGTTTGTTAGGTGGAAGGATTAAGGATTATGTCTTATGGAAAGAGGTGGAGGATTAAAATAATTTAGGGGTTAATATTTTAGAGATCATGTTGGTTTAGGGTTAGTATTTCATTTAGCTAGCATACTAATGAGAGAAAATATATGAAGAAATCAATGATTACTTGTTGAGAGCCATGGAGTTAGGGGTAGGGTTGTCTTTGTTGTTGAACCATTGCTAGGATTCATAGTAAGATAAATTGCATTGGAAATATTCCTGGATAAAGATAGTGAGGAGACGAGTCCTCATGGATTTTTTTAAGAAAGGAAATTGGGTGTATAATTGTAATGTTTGAGATTTGGTTGAGGTTCCTAGAGTGCATATCTTTAATTTAGGAAAGCCCTGACTACTCAAGCTACTAAATTATCCCTTGTTTCATCATTTCCCAATATGGAGTTGACACCTACAAGAATTGGTCCCTGGGAGGAAAAAAGATCCAATGGAGCTATTTCCCAGGTGATTCCTATCAGATAAGTAAATTTGCCATTATTAATTATATGATGATAATTAATTCTTGTGGTTTCTATTATGTGTGAAGATTATGTGTTTAAATTGGTGAATGTGAATTTGGTATGCTATTGCTCATGGAAAATGGGATGGATTGTTTCAAAAGTAAATGAATGCAAAGTTGACACTGTTACATCCATCAATTCTTGTTGCACAATGCACAATTCAACCTATATTGTGTAGCCTATGATACAACCATGCCATTTATATGGAATTGTCTTTGTGGATATCATTAATAATGTTAGAATCAATAAAGAATTGCATTTATCTCTATATAGATGCTATTATCTACATATTTCTATGTTATTCCATGTAATCAATGATAATATGAGTAATATGTGTCAGAATGTTTAATTATGTGTAATTGGATGAGAATCTTTGTGTAAATCTTAAGGTGGTTAAATCTTTATTGTGGAAATTTAGGGAAATTGTTGTACATGTATGTTTATTTCCATTGTAAATGTTGATTCCATATATGTATGTGTATGTGAAATTTTATAGGAGGATATTGTGTTTGAATTGACCTCAAAACTAGGAAATCTCAATAGAAAATGAAGATGAAACTTTAACAAATTCCCTTGACAGATGATGAGGTGGGTTGGGATACATCATACACACACACACACACACAGATGTATATATGTAGTGTAGCTTCTATTTATACTCATTAATAAATCACCACTAAGTTAGTGGAGAGTTGTATTAAAAGGGATGTTCCCCCTTCATTTGCAATCACTCAATATATTATCAATCAATACATATTAACAATTACTTATTTGAGTGCCAATTTAGCTTTTTTTTTGTTATTTTGTCTGTGAGATGTGGGACTAACCTATGGCTAAGAAGCCGCGACTCAAGGGCATCTAAGCCGTCAAAATCACCCGGGGATCGCACCCAGCCTGAGCCACACCAACCCTTAACATGGTTGGATTTTTTGTCCCTGTAGGTTTCGAACCGATGACTTTAACATCACGGAGTGCGTTAACAACACACTTCATCACCAATTGTCCTACACCTCGGGGACTGTGTCACTTTAGCCTTTCATTTCAACTCTTTATTTTTATTGTTTCTCACTTCTCTTTATTTTTTGTTATGCATTATTTCCTATATTGGTAGTTTCCAGTTGGTTATAGGGATGTTACAATTGGTGAGCCCAAGTCTAGATGTCAAAGTAATAAGAAGGCAAAGTTGAATAAGTATGTGGATGGGCCGGAAAAGAACCTAGTTTTCTAATTTAAAGGTCAAGAATCCAATAATAACACAAATCATAATTATTTATCCAAATCTACTCATTAATTAGTGTAATTTATTTTCCCCAATGGGTAGTACGCGCCAACGACAAAGTTGTGGTTTTTAAAAGATTACACACACACACACACACACATATATAATATTTTAAAAATGAAAAATTTGTCGTTGGTGCGTACTACCCATTAGGGAAAAGAAATTACACTAATTAATGAGTAGATTTGGATAAATAACTATGATTTGTGTTATTCTTGGATTCTTGACCTTCAAACTAGAAAACTAGGTTCTTTTATGTCCCATCCACATAATTATCCACACACACACTGTTATGATCCAAATACTCAGAATATCATAAAATAATAGAAGTACAAACCATGTACAAAATGTCAATGTGGAGCACAACTCCAAATAGATAAGTTACACAATAACTCCTTAAAGAATAGGGGAACCTTTGGCCATTGATATAAGATCCTATAGAATATTTATTGACCGTTCGATCAAGCAAAGTGGAAGGATAGAGTAAGCGTGAATCATGAAGTAACGCTAACCGTTGATCTACTTTGTGAGCATTCTCGACTGTTGATCAAGAATAGTGGAAGGATAGCGTACGTAGAGGTGTTAAAAAAAAACAAGCAGTCATTGTCATTCTATGACTTATTCGGTAGGTAAACCTTCAGAGGGATTGCTCTACTCTAGAGTCATGGAGCCACGAGTAGTCGAAGTCTCGGAGTGAACAAGAACCGTTCATCTCAACTCCTTATTAAGTCATGTCCGTCAATTTGTTTGAAGTCTCTAAATAAGCCAGGATCGTCCATCTAACGGAATATTAAATATTGATTGTATGATCTACTAGTGAATACAGTATAGTACTTCGACGAAAAGTACTCCGGGAGGATTGAATGATTATAAGACCGGAAGTCCCTAAGGATGAAGTACTAGAGAACCTGGTTCCAACACCAGTCATGTGATAAGGTAAAGAAGCTAAAGGGTCTATAAGTAAATAAGCCATCAGACGTTTGAATACGGTCCCACATAGAAGAATAGGGGCGGAAGAATAAATCTCTAATAAAACAATTCTTGGAATGGGTAAGCTTGTGGTTTCGAGCTCGCGGTCACACGAATTTTGGTTGAAGGAAGCTCCTATTGATTAAGAATCGAATTCACAAAAATTTGAGAAATGTAGACTAATGAAATGATACAAAGCCATGATTAAAGAAGAGTAAAATCATGAGCATTATGAATAAAGAATAAAAAGGAAAAATGATATTATTTAAAGTTTAATATTATCATTTAAATGAAGAGGTGCAATGGTTCAAAGCTCAAATAAAGGGACACAATTCTTCAAATATCACACCAGTTGGAAGACTATATAAACAATAAATAATGGTGATAAGAATGTGTCTCCGCAGTCCAGATCAGAAGATAAAAAAATAGAAGCAGAGTCCAAGAAGAAGAACTGATGATAGTTATGTAGTGAGCGTGGAAGGGAGGAGCAATGAATGATTCATATCCTTTACTATGTAAAGTGTGAAAATAAGGGAGTTGATGCTTCCTAGGTTTGGTGCCCTAAAGACAAGGGAGTTGGTGCTTCCTAGGGTTGATTCCCTAAAGACAAGGGAGTTGGTTCTTCCTAGGGTTGGGGCCCTGAAGAAGGGGATTTGTGTCTCCAAGAGTTGGTACTATAAAAAGGAATGGTGTCCTTCACTATCTCAGATTATTCTTTATAAAACCTTGTAATTCCTTTTAATTATATTTATATAACTGATTTTAAATACAATTCCAATGTTTATCTATTGTGGTGATTAATAAAATAACAAAGTAAATTATAATTGTTTAAAAAGGTAATACTAATTCACCCCCCCACCCCTTCTTAGTATTTTCAACAATTGGTATCAGAGAAAGTGCCTTCAACACAGTCTAATAACTGGAAGGTAGATCATGAAAGAAATGAATCAACAGGGGGGAATGTCTTCCAACAAAGCACCATTATCTAATGGAGGTGGTTATGATCTCTGGAAAATAAGAATGAAAAGTTACATATTGTCACTCGGTTTTGATGTTTGGAAATCTGTTGTAGATGGTTACACTGCACCAACTACTCCACCCATAGATACTACAGGAAATAAGACTTGCAATGAAAATTCAAGAGCAGTTAATGTCATTCTAGGAGGATTGAAAAATTCTATATGTGTGAAGGTAATCTAGTGTAAATCATCTAAGGAAATATAGGACAAATTGGAGGTTGTATATGAAGTAGATAGAAAAGTTAAGGAAGCCAAACTAGAAACCTATAGAGCTCAGATTGAACATTTGAAGATGAAAGAAGAAGAGAACATTGTTGAATACTTTCATAGGGTAGATGAAGTAGTTAACTCAATCAGAGAAGTAGGAGAATAACTTACCGATAAACCTATTGTACAAAATATATTAAGGTCAATACCTATGAGATATGATGTCAAGATCTCCACAATTGAAGATAGACGAGAACTTGACAAACTCACAATAGATCAACTTCATGGAATTTTTACAACATATGAGATGAGAACAGGGAATGCAAAACCATCAAAACGAGAAACAACCTTTAAAGCATCTAAAACAAAGATAAGTTAGGATAAAAATACCAATGACGAGTTATTAGATATATCTGATGAAGAAATTGCCAACTTCATGAAGAAACTCAAGAAAGGGACTGGGAAATACAAAGGAAATATTCCTCTAATATGTTTCAACCATGGAAAAATTGGACACTTTTCCAATAAATTTACCTATCCTAAGAAGGAGGAAAGTGATGATGAAAGAACCTTCAAAGATCATAAGAAAAAAAAACAAAGATAAAAGGAAGTCCTACAACAAGAAGAAAACTTTCTTTATCCAAGAAGACAATAGCTCATCTGAAGAAAGTGAAGAAGAAGAGTCAGAGCCTCTATTTATGGGAATAAAAAATCAAGATGATAATAATTCGGAGGATGAAGAAGAAGTGAACCCCAAGGACAAATACATTTGTGCAATTGAAGAACTAATAAAATCTAAAAAGAAAAACAAGTTAGTAAGGGAACAACTTCTAGAGATTGAAGAATCTACTAGTGAAGGAGGTTTCCAAAACCATTAGTGAGTCAAAACAATTGATTATTAAGTTAAAAACTCAAATCCAAGAAACCAAATAAAAGAATAAATATTGAATAAAGAACTCAATGAAAAACCGCAAATATGTAAGATATTGAAGGATGAAATAGTTCAACTAAAAGGGAAACTAGAAAAAAAAGATATTCATTCTAAGTTTGAAAACAACTCAAAAATCCTGAATAACATTCTTAGAAGTCAAAGATCATAAAATGATAAGACATGACTAGGATATGATCCATCTACAGAACAAGAAAATGACAAAATCAACTATGCAAATATTCTTAAGAACCCCATAAGAAGAAAAGAAAACAAGACAAGAACAAGACCATTGAAAACTATCCCAAATAAATAGAAATCTGCACTTCCTACTAAAGAAAAAGATGATGAAAAGAATAGAATCATTAGAAGGAATCCCTCTAACAGAAATCAATATATCTTCCTTGGTTATTGTTATTCCTACAAAAATTTTGGACATAAATCAATTCATTGTAAAGCTTATAGAAAGCACAATCCAAGAAATGTTCAAGGATATGAAAATAATAATGATAATGCAGAAAGAAGAAATTATAACTCCTTCTCTCCCTTACAAGACTACAATGTTGAATGTTACAAATGAAACAACTATGGTCATAAGGCTAGTGAATGTAGATTGTCGAAATATGACAAAAGGATAAATATTCCCAATAATAAAAAAGTATGGAAGAAAAAGAAAACAGAGTGTAATGTATCCCTATGTGCGTGAAACCAAGGAATTCAGTGGTATATAGACAATGGATGTTCCAAACACATGATTGGAGATTAAAGAAAATTTCTCAAGTTAAAAAAGAAAGGAAAAAGAAAAGTAACATTTCGAGATAATATGTCAGCCAAAATACCGGGAAAAGGAACTGTCAGTTTAAGAAATAACAAAACCAAAGAAGAAGATGTACTTCTGGTATAAAATATCAAGCCTAATATCCTAAGTGTAAGTCAGACATGTGATCAGGGTCACATACTTACCTTTGATTCTTAGAAATGTGAGATAAAAAAAAATGACACTGGAAAGCTAGTAGCAGTTTCACCAAGAACATCTCACAATGTTTACATCCTTAATATAGATGAAGGAAAAAAATATTGTTTAAGTCAATAAGATGAAAGTTGGATATGGAATAGAAGGTTGGGACATTTAAGCTTTTAAAACTTAATCAAAACCAACAAGAAGGAGGAAGTAAGGGATCTATCAAAAGTTATTCAGTCTTCAAATTCTATTTGTAAACATTGCCAAATAGGGAAGCAAACAAGAGTTAGGTTCAAAACAAAAGAGCATTCCACAAAAAAACATTAGAACTTATTCACAAAGATCTATGTGGACCTACCAGAACTAAAAGTACTTATGGTGAACATTATTTTATGTTGATCATTGATGATTACACAATATTGACCTAGGTATACATTCTAAAAGAAAAATTAGAAGCCTTTGAGAAGTTTAAAACATACAAAGACCTTGTAGAGAATGAAACATATCTAAAAATTAAATGTCTGACATCATAAAATGGAGGAGAATTCACCTCTAAAGAGTTCATTCACTTCTATAAAAATCAAGGTATCAAAAGACAATTTTCATCTCACAGGACTCCTCAATAGAAGGAAAAACAAAACAATTCAAGAAGCTGCAAGAACCATGTTAAATGAAGCCAAGATTCTAAACAAATTCTAGAGAGATGCAATCTACATAGTATTCCACATACCTAATCGAGCTCAGTTGAGACCCAACCATGACAAAACTCCTTATGAACTATGGTTTTCCAGGCCAACATCTGTAAAACACTTTAGAATTTTTTGAAGTAAATGTTACATTAAGAAAGATGAAGATAATTTAGGGAAGTTTGATCCAAGATCTAATGAAGGGATATTTTTAGGGTATTCACCTAATAAGAAAGAATACATATGTTATAACCTTGGACTACTAAAGATAGTGGAAAGTGCCATTGTAAAGATAGATGATCCAAAACTAAAGAAGAGCATATCCCAAGACATATCAAAAATTGATAAAAAAAATCTCAACAAGAAGATGATGATGTAGAATATCAACAAGAAGATTATGATAATGAAACAAAGGAAAATGAACCATATACTGATGAAGAATACAATGAATAAACTCCCTTGCCAAAAGATCCATCAAAAAGAGTTCAAAAGAATCATCCTGAGAGTCAGATAATTGGAAATAAAAATGTAGGAGTAGAAACAAGAAGGAAACTCATATTTGACTCAGACCATGCAATGTTGTCTATGATAGAGCCTAAATCATTTAAAGAAGCTAGAAAAAGTAAATATTGGATAAAATCAATGGATGACGAATTAGACCAAATAGAGAAGAACCAGATTTGGTAACTAGTTCCAAGACCCAAGGACAAGAATGTGGTAGGAACCAAGTGGATCTTCAAGAACAAACTAAATGAAAATGGTGGAATTATAAATAACAGATCCATATTAGTTTGCAAAGGATATTCCCAAGTGTAAGGTATTGATTTTGAAGAGACATTTTCTCCAGTAGCAAGACTTGAGACCGTCATAATTTTCTTTGCATTTGCATGCTTCATAAATTTCAAAATCTATTAGATGGATGTCAAGTCAACATTCCTTAATGGAAAACTAGAAGAAGAATTCTATGTTGATCAACTAGAAGGATTGATGTTAATAGAAAATCAGGACTATGTATGCAAGATAAAAAAAAAATGCCATGTATGGACTTAAACAAGCCCCCAGAGCATGGTTCTCAAGGCTTGATCACTACCTGGAAAAACAAGGATATAAGAGAGGGAATACTGACATAAACCTAGATATCAAAATTGAGGATCAAAACATGATTATTGTGGTGGTATATGTAGATGAAATCATATTTGGAAGTAATCTTACTATACTAAGAAAAAAAATTACAACCAAAATGAAAGAAGAATTTGAAATGTTTATGCTGGGAGAATTGTCCTTCTTCTTAGGTTTACAAGTAACTCAAACAGAAAAAGGATTATTCGTTTCCCAAGCCAAATATATCAAGGAAATGATAAATAAATTCCAAATGGAAGACAATAAACTTATGAGTACTCCTATGGTCACTAGATGCAAACTAATCCTAGAATATGACTCGCCAAAAGTGGACCAAACAATGTACATATCAATGGTTGGAAGTCTTCTCTATTCAACAACAACAAGACTTGACATCATGCAATTTGTAGGACTCGTGGGGAGATTTCAATCCACACATAAAGAAACTCACTTAAAATAAGTAAGAGAATATTCATATATCTTAAAGGCACCCTAGAACTTGTATTATGGTATCCAAAAGATAAAGACTTGAATCTAACTGCATACATTGATGCATATTGGGTCAGTAGTGTAGATGATAGGAAAAGCACCAATGAAGGAGCATTTTTTTTAGGAAAATGTCGGGTAGCATGGCTAAGTAAGAAACAAACATCCATATCACTATCCACAACAAAGACATAATACATTTATGTTGCATCCTGCTACACACAAGTTCTTTTGATGAATCAAACATTAGAATATTTACAAATAAGATATGATTATCCCATTACTATTAATTGTGATAACACTAGTGCCATAAGTATCTCTAAAAATCTAGTAATGCATTCTAAAACCAAACACATCCCAATAAAATACCATTTCTTAAGAGATTAGGTTACTCAAAGAGTGGTTAAAATAGTGTATGTGGACACTAAATAACATATTGCAGACATATTCACAAAACCTTTGCCTAGAAGTACCTTTGAAAATCTTCGACAAAAATTGGGAGTAATTCACATACCTCATTAAAACCACAAAATTTGCATCAGAATAAAAGGGGCACATGGTCAGGGGGAGCATCGCCACAGAGGGAGAGAATAAATATCCCCTCTTTCATTGTTGTCAAAGGGGGAGGAAATTGATAAGCAACATAAATAAAAATATTTCAAAGAAAAGGTTTCCATCAATGCCAAAGGGGGCAAATGTTGGACACAATGGTATGATATTGTCATTTATGTCAACAAGGTGCAGAAGAATCTAGTATAAACCCAAAGTTCAGAAGGAATAACGTTAATCGAAGATCAGAAGAGATGACACATTTGAAATAACACAGGAGACAAAGTTTTGTCAGTAAATAAATTCTTTTGTAAATGATCGAGTTACATGAGCCAATCATTCTTAGTTCGGCACAATCCAATATCGTTAGATTGAGGTGAAGTCAGAGGTTGGGAAGGATTAAATCTCAACCATTGTATTATAATTATGAACCATCAGATCACACTAAAGGAAAGAAGGTGGTAAACTCCGACACTGACCACTTCAGTGAAAAGGAGTCTGAAACATGTAATTTTACTCGAAGGTCGAAGCCCTGAAGTCTCGAACTCCCGTCGATTGTTGGATCAGAGGAAGAGAAGTGAAATATTGTCAACCATTGATATGGATTGAATATTGATATCATTATATCACGCTAAAAGGAAAAAGGTGGTCTACTTCAACATTGACCTACTCCAACGATAAGAAGCTGAGATAAACCAAGAAATCGAAAACTTTCGAGCCCCGGAGTTAACAAAATCTATCAATCAAGATAAGAAAATATCTACGGTGATATATCTATTCGAAACTTTGGTAATGATCGAAGGATGGTATAAAAGTTCCAAAAATCCCGAATCCACGAAGTGTAAATCCATGATCCATGAGGGAGACAGGTGTCATAAGACAAATATGACACATGGCCTAATCGACTAGTGAAAAGTGTCAAGGTATAGTTGGCACATTAAGTATACAAAATTAATGAATCAAGGTTACATGTGGAAACCACTCATCCAATACCACGACAACAGTGACATCAACAAGCCATGTCACTTCGGGACTACATCCTTCGGGGATGTCCAACTTCTCCTACCAACAAATATACCCAAAGCATTGAAAGAAAAAGTCACGAATTAACATTTGGCCATTGACCTAAGATCCTACGGAATATTTCTTGACCATCTGATCAAGTACAGTGGAAGGATAGAGTAAGTGTTAACCACGAAGTAACGCTAATCATTGATCTACTTTGGGATCATTCTCAACCATTGATCAAGCATAGTGGAAGGATAGCGTAAGCGGAGGTGTTAACCGAAGAAAAGTGGTCACTTCCATTCTGTGACTTATTTGGTAGGTAAACCTCTAGAGGGATTGCTCTAATCCAGAGTCCTGGAGCCATAGATAGCTGAAGTCTTGGAGTGAACGAGAATCATTCATCTCAACTCCTTATCAAGTCTTGACTATCGATTTGTTTGAAGCCTCTAGATAAGCTATGATCGTCCATCTAACGAAAGATTAAATATTGATCATCTTATCTACTGGTGAATACAATATACACACTTCAACAAAATGTACTCTTGGAGGATTGAATGATTTCAAAGGTCAGAATTTCCTGAAGAACGAAATATCGGAGAACCTGGTTACAACACTGGTCATGTGATAACGTAAAGAAGATAAAGGGGTTAGAAGTAAATAATCCCTCAGATGTTTGAATATGATCCCACGTAGAAGAATAGGGGTTGAAGAAGAAAGTTCTAATAAAACAATGCTTGGAATGGATAAGCTCGTGGTTTTGAGCTCACGGTCACATAAATTTTGGTTGAAGGAAGCACCTATTGATTAAGAATTGAATTCACAACAATTCAATATCTAAGGACTAATGAACCAATACACAATCATGATTAAAGAAGATTTAAATCATGAGCATTATGAATAAAGAATAAAAAGGAAAAATGATATTATTTAAAGTTTAATATTATCATTTAAATGAAGAGGTGCAATGGTTCAAAGTTCAAATAAAGGGACACAATGCTTCAAATCTCACACCAGTTGGAAGACTATATAAACAAGAAAGAATGGTGAGAACAATGTGTCTCTGCAGTCCAGATAAGAAGATTAAAAGAAGAAGCAGAGTCCATGAAGAAAAATTGATGATACTTATGCAGTGAGGGTGGAAGGGAGGAGCAAGGGAGGATTCATATCCTTTACTAAGTAAAGTGTGAAAATAAGGGAGTTGGTGCTTCCTAGGGTTGGTTCCCTAAAGACAAGGGAGTTGGTGCTTCCTAGGGTTGGTGCCCCGAAGACAAGGGAGTTGGTGCTTCCTAGGGTTGGTGCCCTAAAACAAGGGAGTTGGTGCTTCCTAGGGTTGGTTCCCTAAAGAAGGGGATTTGTGTCTCCAAGAGTTG